>VDFB02156378.1:0-18570 GCA_007258455.2 Sequoia sempervirens | reverse complement strand
AATTTTATTAATGTGTTTTGACTCTTCTACGACAAGATTTTGCAGCATGATGGGATGAGACGAGGGCACGACGGGAGGTGATGTGGGTATGGTGGGACACGAAAATTATCAGAGGTTTTTTGCAAAAAATCTTCCCAGTTCTTTATTTTAAACCTTGCAATAATCTTCCCTTGATCAATCTTCATTGTTTCAAGTTCATAGGGTTTAAGAACTTAACTCGGTATAGCGTCAACGACTGGACTAGGTCAAGCCACAAGCATTGTTAACTTGCCAATATCATTGCCCTAACTAATTTATTGAGATCTGTGACCAACATCATAATAATTCAAACCAATAATATTACTCCAAAGCCCCAAACAAATAAAAACAATAGCAAAATGACCCCCCTCAAAAAGTACAAAAGTAATGGTTGCATCAATTATTCAGCAAAAATGATAGTAATTAATTAGACTTCTCTAGTTGGAAGGATTATACTTTGGTCCATGATTTTACAATCTTCAAAGTCAACTAGGAAACAGTGAAAATATAGCCAACAAATGATAACAGTCTTTGATAACAATAGGGTACTTTTCGAACAATCAGTAAAGAACACATAAAATGCAAATAATTAAATTTTCATTTTTTATCAAAGGGCTTGTTCTTGTTCACTCTTCTTAATCAGATAATTTTTTTTTGTTCTTTAATTGCAGTGTTGTGGCATTGACGTTGGACAAGGCAACATTTTCTTCTTCCAATTTTACTCCTCTTGCATGGGTCTCCTCAAAAGATTGGCCAATCCTTCTTTTCCTTTGGAATGTCTTTGCCATAAGTGTGAAATATGATCGTTGCTTTCCATCTAAATCTTATGAACTCATGTAGGCATATCAATATCTCCAAAGTAAACAACATTTCTAGATCTTCATCAATGTTAGTTGGATGATACTTTGTAGTACCTTTATCTAAGTGCTCCACTAAGCATACTAAGATTTTTCCTTTAGTATTTTTTTGGAGCAAGTAACTATGTGCTCAATATCAGCCTTATTCCCTTTAATTTTCGTAACGATCAATCTGAGATTCTGAAATACTTATAACCCTCTCATTCTAGCAGAATAAGACTAGAAGGCGTTATGGCATTTGAAATGAATATTGAGGTATCGGGACAAACTGATGACAATGAAATAGCTGCAATAGGTTCTCTTTCTAGCACCTTTTGGACATGATTTTGGAACACATTTGATATATTGGCCATAAAGGAAATTACTACAAATTTACAGCAAAACACAACAGTACCAAGTTGTGTGAAACCCCCAAAAATAGCTCACTGATTATAATAAAACTCAACGAGATCCTACTTTATTAAATTATTAATGATAACATTTTATTAGTAAGCAGGTCTCTAAAGTCTAAGCACTAAACATTTCAAAATTTTGCATAGTCATCTTTTAGCAGTGAAGTTGATTGATTTTTTTGTAATGTTTATAATAATAATTCAATTCTTAAAGAGTATTACTAATTTTTTATGTTGTCTCCCTTTTTCTAGGTTTCATTCATATTTTCCTAAAAGAATATGGCTTCAACAAGTAGAAAAACTAGTGGTAAACCAAGGGATCCTTGCTAGAAACATGGAACACCAGATGCATTGTGAGGAGAGGTTAGTTGTATTTATTGCACTAAGTCTATGAATGGTGGCATAAATCGACTCAAATACCACCTTGCATGAATCCCTTGGTGAGATGTTAGGCCATGTACGAAAGCTATTGAAAAGGTTGAGAGGGAGGCAAAAGAACTGCTTGCAACATTTGAGCAAAGGAAGGTAGATAAAAAGAGAACAACAAAGGCAATGGGAGCCCCAATCCAAGATTTCAGTTCTACAAGGTCACATGGAGATATGGGGAGCTCTTCTTCTATTGGGCCATGGATACAAGGATCAGGAAGTGTGGTCACAGTTCTATCTTTTTTGTTCCTCATAATACTCCTGGTACAAAACCTTCATTGGAAGGTACTGCATGGAATAGAGAGTTGCAACATAAAGCAAAGTTGGCATGTGCAAGTTTTCGGTACTACAATAACATTCCATTCAATGTTGCTTCTAGTCTTTATTGGGAACAATTGGTCAATGCATTGACCATGGCAGGTAAGGGGTTCAAGGCCCCAAGTCGTCATGAGTTAAGTGGGCCATTATTGCAAAATGAGGTCCAAAACACACATTGACTAGTGGACGAACAAAGGAGAGTTTGGGAAGAGAAAGATTGCACCATTTTATTTGATGGGTGGACGGATAGCAGAAATAGGACACTCATCAATTTTTTAGTGGCTTCAAGGGGATAGTTGGTATTTCTAAAATTAGTTGATGCCTTTGATGAAATAAAAAATACAGAGACATTGTGCAACATGTTGGATGAGGTGGCGATGGAAGTGGGAGTTCAAAATGTCATTCAAATTGTGACCGACAATGTAGCTGCATATGTGGCAGCCAGTAAACTTCTAGAGGCAAGACACTTGACATTATTTTGGAACACTTGTGCTGCCCACTACCTTGACTTGCTGCTTGAGGACATAGGGAAACTAAATTGGGTGAAGAATGTGGTTGAAGATGGAAGGAATATCACAAAGTACATTTGCAAACACATATGGGTCGTAAGTCTCATAAGAGAGTACACCGATGGTAAGGATCTTGTGCAATCAAGGGTCACACGCTTTGCTACTAATTTCCTCACCTTGCAGAGTATATATGCTACATTGCCCATCCTTAAGCGCATGTTTGTGAGTGAAATATTGTTGGAGAGTCCTTATTATAGGAAGGCTGAAGCAGAGAAGGTCGTGAAGACCATTTTTTATGATAGATTTGTCTAAGTTATGGAGGAGATCATCAATGTAAGTCTTCAAACTTTGATTGATGATTTATTTTTTTATTTTCTAATATTACAATTTGCTGAATTTGTTAAATTTTTGATATTTTTTTAGGTGTTAGAACCGTTGGTTAGAGCTCTACGATTGGTGGATGGGGATCAAAACCCCATGGGGTATCTATATGAGGCCATGGATAAGGCCAAAGAGGCAGTTCAACATTTGTATGGGTCAAACAAGACCAAATATGAACCCATATGGCACATAATAGATTGGAGGTGGAATTGACAACTCCACGAACATATGCATGCAGAGGTTGTTGTTGGCCTCAACACATGTATTGAGAGATTAGTTGATGATGATAACCTTTGAGATCTCATACTTGATGAAATACAGAGTTATAAGAAGGTCGAAGGGGCATTGTTTTCTTCCAATTTTTGCATTCGTAGGAGACACTATACAACTAGGTAAAAAATTCATGTTTAATATTATTTTATCATTTATTTTAATTTTAAGTGTATTAAAATCCTTACTAAGTTATAAATGGCAATTGGTATACTTGTAGATTTGTGGTGGGAAGACTGTGGTGCCACAATGCCTAATCTTCAAAAGCTTGTCATTCACATTTTATCTCAGCTTTGTAGTGCTTCTAGTTGTGAGTGCAACTGGAGTGTCTTTGAGGCCATTCACACAAAGAAGTGCAATAGGTTGACTCAAAAGCACTTAAATGACCTTGTCTATGTGTGGTACAACCTTCGGTTGCATGAAAAAAAGGTACAAGGGTAGGGCTCACATGAAGCACTTGACCTTGCTGACATTGATCCATATTCAGATTGGATTTTTGGGCCTGAGGATGTCGATGTGGAACCATGGTTAAGTGATGATGAGTTAGCTGATTTGGAGAGGGAGGCAGTTGTATGGGAAGTGGATGTGGCAGCATATGAGGAGGTAGAAGGTGAGGTTGGTCAACCAGCAGAGACAGTTTCCTCTCATACATAGCTTGATCCTATCACTATGGATGAGGCACCTATTGAGGCACTTGTTGAGGTTCTTATTGAGGATATTGCACCTTTACCATCTACTGCAACACCCACCCAGTGGCAACAAATTTTTTTGAGTTTTAGTTGTAGAAGAAATTTATGATTTACAATTTTCATTGATACTGAAACTTGAAGTTGATATGTATTCAGAAGTTGAACTTGTTTTTTGGTCTATGATATGTATTAAACTCAAATTTTGATTTGTATATGATGGAAATTAGTAATATGTTTTTACAAATTCAGTATATATGTGTGTTTTAAAAATATTCAGTATATATGTGTGTTTTAATAGAATATTTTTAAAAAAATGTGTTTTCAAATGTTCGATAAATTTGCCGAGTTAGTTTTTTGTCCAATTTTTTGCCAAGTCTTGGGTTTTTAAATTTTTTTGGCCTGCCAAGTTATTGCTGAGTCTGAGTTTTACAACTATGATTTATGGGCTACATTTGAACAAACACAACCTATTGGAACAGCCTCTTCAAGATCAGTTGCTGCAAATTTATGTCCAAGGAATTTGTATAGACTTGTCAGATGGGTCTTTGAGTTTTCTTTGTGGGGGATGATGTAATCAACATATTTTGTTATACTTTGTTATTGCTTGTATGGCCAACTTGTTTTATTTTCTAATTGTTGCCTAAGATACTATGTTAATAAATACTTGTAAAGCAATTTGCCAATTGTGGTGGTCTAATCAACAATCATTGGTCGCTTCAGATAGAATTGCCATAGTTGGGGAGGCACTTGATGTTTGGGATGGTCCTTGCTGAATTACATTCATTGTAATCATCACCAACTTCAATAAAGCATTAATTATGTTATTCTTGTACAATCAAATCTGGTATAAACTGTTTTTCTGTTGTATATTGTATTTTGGTAGTGTAGTAAGTAGTTTACAAGAGACAAGTCACTAACGTGTTAAGCCTAATCTTGTAATATAGTGAAAGAAAAAGATATATACAGACCATCTAAGATCACATGAGCCTGTCCAGCTAATTGTGAATTAATGTTTATCTGACCTGGCTCCTAGTAACATTAAAGACATGGATAGCATAAGAGTTGACAACTAAATTATTCACCAACATAGTTGACTTACATATTGGATTGGGCCTGATCTTGTGTTGCGGTTGTGATTTAAAATGTTAATGTCCTTAATTATTTCATTTTTGTTTTTGCATGCTTGTAAGGGCTTGATGCAAATGTGTTCACTTTAGATGTTGAAATTAATTAGAACAGCTATTCAGAGGTCAGAAGGAGGTTTAAATTCCCTTTAAGATCATTTGGTAACAGATTGAATCCAGGTGCTACCTATCATCAATTGGGCTTTGAATTCCAATTCTTGAAAGCACATTTCTGAAGCATTGTTATAGTAATTTTAAATGGTTGTATATTTGCAAGCATTTGATATAGAATGCTAACCAAATACTGTTTTGAGTCTCTTTTAGGCATTACAATTAGCTGCTGCAAGAGTCCTATCCAGTTTGTGTTTTATTGCCCAGAAGACACACTCTCACGCAGTAAGCATTGCAAGCTATGTATCAAGTTCTAAACAGGTAGGCAAGATTTCAGAGTCATTGATTCTTTAAATTTTCTAGTCTTCCTCAGGTATTCTGGTTTTTGGGTCTGTGCTATTACCTCTAGTTTCAAACCAATTTTCGTCATTGATTTATGTTTATATGTACAGAGAAACAATCTGAATTCAGTGATTTGCCGTCTATTATGTGAGGAGAATACTTTATCAAATTTGGAGCTCTTTTCTGCTACGTTAGACCTGGTTACATCTGCAGCCCTTTACCAGGTAATTAGTTGCCTCATATTGATAGTGCAAGCAATGCTGTATGAGCATACTCTTTAATGCATAAATATTTCCACAATATTTTATTGATGATATTACTTTGTATAGATCTATAGAATAAAGTGGTTAATTAATAATTTCGTTTCTTTCTGGTAGATTGTTCTTAATTGCTTTTTCTGTGATACTGTTTTCTTGAAAGGTACAGAGGAAATTTTAAACTACAAGATTTGGCAATATTGATGATTACCATGTTCTGCAAAAATGTAATATCTGTTGAGATACATTAATTAATGATTTGTAACTTGAATGCATGATATTCCAGATGCCCATGTTCTACCTGTATGTTGTATATCTGTTAGGGAGCCATATATGGCTATGGCAGGAATATGTGTCAAGTTCTCTGAGAAAATTGTTCTGTATCTGGTTAGACACATTAATCTGTGGGTTCTATTATATGTTTTTTGATTAAGTTATGTGCCTTTTCATGTTACAATTTGCTCTTCCTTTGGTGACATTAGGCTACAAAGAAATCACAATACAATGAAAAACCACAAACCATGATGTATGTAAAGGTAGGAAAATGAATGAATCAATCCACCCACTCTTATGATTTGTGTGGCTTGTTATAAGATTCTAATCTGCAAGTGATTGTCCAAGGTTTTCATGAAGTACATTTGGAAGGCATCACTGACCCTGCAATAGTGCTTGATGGACTTATAGTATTTCAGTTGAGGATGTTGTTTGTCAATTCAAGTTATGCAGCATGAACCCACCTTGATCAAATTGGCAAATCATCTAGTCTTCACCATGAATGCATATAAGTTTTATAGAGGCACCTAGGGTTTCATATCAATCTTTCATTCCTTAGAAGGGAACTTAGGAGTTTATGGTTTGCCTTTCATTGAAAGAGGATGCTGTAAGCATTTTGCAGCTAGGCTTTTGTATTTGTTAAGGCCTAGGGTTTTGAAACACAATTTTTTGAAGTTTACAAGTTGGCTAGGGTTTTGGAATTGTTTTTTCTTTAGATTCAAGTCACCAAGTCTCAGCGAGTAATATTTTCTGTCTAGATTTTTGGCAATGACATGCCATTTCCAAATCATGGAACCTCCTTTGTTGTTGGCATGCGATTACCAAAAAATCAAAGACACTAAGCTAGGCAACATGGGCGTACAAGAGATAAACTGAGATGAATAGATCACTAGTGAGAAAAAGATTATACAAAGGCTTATAGACAGTGGGCTTGTCCAAGACACAACATTTCCAATTTCAACCCAAAACCAAGAATTAGTTATTGCTCGAGCTATAAGCATTATGGTCCCCAAATGAGAGAAATCCAAACAATGAATAATGGTGTCTTTGGTAAATTTTTTAGTGCAGATTTCATTGAAGAGGCATGTGGCTATTTCAATCTTTCTCATATGAGTAGAATGCCATTTGCATGTTTCCTCTTTAATGATTTTTCTTCTTTGTGTATTATATAAATGTTAAATGTCATGTTTGTTCTGTCATGTGGAGGCTCTTTTGGATTATGATTACATATATCAATAATGAAGTTAGCATGTTTTAAAGAGGTTGTTGATAATGTCTGCAATGTCCCTTACCCAGCCTTGCCCTAGAACTTGCTTGTTTGCCCCAGGTTTCGCTTGTTGATTAGCATTAGGGTTTCTTCTTTCCAAATGAGTGTTCTCCTAATTCAATAACCCTAGATTTGAACCCTATATTCACCATATTAACAACATATCTATTAGCATTAATATCTAGATATCCAAAATATAAGCATAATCATAAAGCAATAATGAAGACATATAAGGAGTGTCATAGGTGGATCCGCCCTGAAGCCTTCATGCTAGGCATGGGAGGTTGTTCACCACAATCCTCCTTTTCCAACGGCTTAGTACCTGCATTCTCCACTCATGGCAACAGCTCGAAAGACACACGCTCTATTAGGAGAAAGGAACCGTAAGGCATTTTGCTTAAAAGAGTCTAAACCTTGTAAAATGATGTCAAAACACTGTTTTTGGGCAAATCAAGTATGGACTTTGTGTTAGTTTGATGTCAGGAAGATATTGGTGAAATTTGAAAAAATTGAAAATTAGGGTTTAAAAGCGCCATGTTTTAGGTCATGAAACCCTAAAAATTGAAACTTGTCAAAACTGATTGAAAATTGTTTTGATTGGCTTATTTTGCTTCACGATCACAATGGTGAAGTCAGTTTTAGTTAAAACTGAATTTAAGTCTAGTGGGTAGTTTTCACTTTTTCAGATGGAGAAATGGAATTTCTGAAGTCGTCAATGGCAGATGGCTAGATACCAGGTGCTGAAATCTAAGCCTAAAATGCTCAAATGGAGAATCTATGGTGAGATAAGCGCAAAGTAGAGCTTCGTCTCGGAGGAGATTTTTCGCCGAGATGAAAATCATCAAAAAATTTCTAACTCTGGAGCACTAGAGCCCTTGGAGGCCAGGGTGCCCTAGATTTCAGAGGCCCGGATTGCAGTTTTGAGGTTTGTCACTTCCAAGGACACTTGTCAAGAATATTGTCAGCTTCGCGATGAGCTATCTAGCCAGCCTGAAAGATATGTCTAGCACCTGATATGGGTGATTCAACGAGAAACGAGGATGAAAAAATGACTAACACTGGAAGGAAAAGCGCAACTTTTGCAAAGGGCGCCCATCTTTTTGAGGGATCAAAATGAAGGATTTTGACCAAACGACGCCTATGATATTTGTTTCACATTTGATTAGGTTTCAAACGCATTTGTCAGCAGGTCAATCTGAGTTGCTGAACTGTCGGAATCAAGGGAAAACAGGTTAAAATCCTGGTCAAATGACAAAAAAAAGCACGCCCCTAGCCTAGGGTTTTTTGGAGCCTTGAATGCCTTCTTTCTGGTGATCTTAGGTATTCATCCTGTCTGTGTTACATCCAACTTTCCATTGCATATCTCCATTAGATCAGAGGTGAGTTAGCAGCCTATAGCTGGAGATTTAGTGGTATTTTAGCCAGTTGGAAAAATGGCTAAGTCTGAACAAAAAGTGCCCCTGGAGGTTAGGGGCGCCCTTGATTTTACTTCAAATGATGAAATTTGATGAAGTGTTCTCTTGAAGCTTTGTGCAAAATGGAGCCAGCTCCGAGTGAGCCAATTATCCAGTCCTGAAGTTTTGCCAAACACGAGATGCGAGGAGGTCAAGTTTACCTTCTAAGTGATTTTGCATAGAGTGATGTCAAAATGATGCCCTGAGAATAGAGTGAAAGTAATTGGTAGAAAAAGGGTGGGGACGCTTTTGCATGTGTGAAATGTATTTTGATGATTGCAAGGAGAGGGGTTTTCATGGAACCCTAATTTTTAAATATTAACTTCATCATTTGAAGTTAGGCATTCTAAAATTGGGTTTTCCATAAGTACATTTACTAGTAGATTGACCTCATGCCTATTGATCACTTCAATTCCAAGGTTTAGCTAAATAATTAATAATCAGCAAATTTGTTTCCACCCTGCCATATGCGAGTAAAATTGTTTGTTGTAATTTCTATTTCAAGGAATTTCCACTCTTGGACGATTTATCCATAATGCCATTAGTGACTTGGTCTCTTAGCAATTGCTTTGATAATAAGTCAGGAGTGTCCTTCAATTATTAATCTCGACCATCCTTTTTCTTTAGCCAACTTCAGGCCTCTCTAAAATGGTTTGGCCTCAACAACATTCTTACTAGTTTTCCCAAGTGATTCATAGTATATGAGAACTTTACCATTGGAGTTTTTGAAAAATTTCTCTGCTCCTACAGGGCCTGAGTTACCCTTCATCAGTTGCCGAGAGAGGCGAGCTGAGGCGAGACTAATCCTCTGGGGATGCACGCAATCACCCGCAAACCACCTACCAACCCTTTTATCATGGATTGTACTGGGACTTCTGATTGAGACTTGCAAAAAGGCAAGTTTTTACAACATTTGAATGCTCAAGTTAATCTTACATAAATTTACCCAGAGCTAGCCATGATGACTTTTCTTCTTTGCCATTGTGATGCCAATATACATGTAGAATCATGATGTGTGTAAGAGACACCGAATAGGGATAGTAAGGCATATAAGCTTTTTTGATTCAAATATATATGTGGTTGGCTAGGATTGGATTCAATTGATCTAGGTTACAACTTGTACAAAGAACAATCTTTTATTCTGAAATTTAATGCTACAATTTGCACATGCAGCATGTACAGGAGTGTCTTTTATTTCTCTGTTTTAAAAAGAATTTACTATTTTTCGATGTTTGATGGTTTTTGAAATGTGTATATTCTTTCCTCTTTCAGCCTACATTTGTAGAGATTATGCTATGTTCTCAAGGAAGAACTGTAGATTCTGCTATTACGCAAAACAGCAAAACCACAGGATTGCTTACTTCGAGCATTATATTAGAGGAGACAATGACAGGCAATGGTGTTGATGTGCTATGGAGCTATATACAGAATTGTGAAGATCTTATGAAAAGGTCAGTTACGACTTCATTTGGAGTTCAGAAACAAGGATAACTTTTGATCAATTATTTACCTTTTATAATTAGATTTTCTTTTTCTATGGACCTAAATAATACATAACCTAATATTTGTGAATTGTTTCTGTTTCACCAGACAACCTTATATTCTCTCACAAATTCTTCATTTTCTAAAGATACACTGGCAAGGAGGTGCTGAGTGTATACACATTCTTGATAAGATTCATAAGCAGGACATGTTTTGGAAGTACATATCATCTTGTATTTCAAAATTCTCCTTCAGCAAGATGACCCTTGATGAGGATTTATCCAAAGCATTCCAGTATAATTGCCAATCTTCAGTGCTGCATATCATGGCCAACGATATATTTCTTCAAAGTCACCTAGTACAGACTGAGAAAACTCTGACAAAGGCTGTTGCTTCATCATCAAATAATATTAACAAATTCACAACTGGATATAATAATAAATCTATGATGTTGAAGTCAACTGGATCATCTGGTGCTCTAAAAATTTTGTTGGACTGGAATGAAAATTCAGTCATCTGTAGAATTCTTCAGTCTTATGCATCATGTTTGTATAATAAGGAACTCCTCCTCCATGCAAAGGTGCATATTCTTTCTCATTGATTAATATAGTTGCCAACAAGTTACTAAACTTTTCCACTTTTTTTTTTTCAATTATAATTTACTGGTTTTGTATGCTAATAGGAGAATTCATACTATTCTAAATGTGTAAGCATTACTATTCTGTATGATTCAATCACTGGAAATGCCATAGTTTCTTTGTCAATACTTTAGAGGTCTGCCTTTGCAAGATTTTGTATATGTATGTCCTTTCTGGTTTAATTTATTTTTTTCTATTGTTTGCTAGTGATCATCTTTTTCTTCATATTCATATTATCAATACATATGTCCACTGTGACAATAAAGCGATGATTCCTACACCAACAAGCAATTGTCAAGTCTTGTCTTTTTGAGGAATTGAAAATTCTCTGCAATACAATTTAATGGGTTGCTTTGAGCAGCTTTCCTTGTTCATTCTATAGTTATCACTTATCACTTATCAGTATTTGCTCCAAACTTCTATGTTTTGTGAACAAATCTTCTGGGGAACAGTGTTTATTGCAAATAATAACCATCTTATTTTTTGGGTATTAATAATAACTTTGGTTCATTATAAAAATTTTGGTGCTACACTGCAAACATTTGCATTTTATAACTGATGTCCACTTCTTGCAAAGGCCAATTGATGTGGGCATGGAAATGGAGTTACGTAACTTATGCTAGGCTTCTCCACACTCTACAATTTGTGACTCAAAAATTATAGTGAATAGGGAAAGTCTGTTTCATTATGATCATCAGACTATTTGGACAGACGATGTGTACATTTTTTAAACAAGAAAGACAACATAAGATTCAGTCCCATTAGAGAGAGTCTTCCACCGAAGGGTTTGTCCTCTTTCTCTGTACTACATGAACAGTGTTTCAGATTTCAACATGCATCTTAGTAGGGAAAAGGAAGAGAAAGTAGAGAATATTCATGTGACTATTAGATCTCATTATGGTATATTGGTATATAGCCCCCACATCATTTTATCTCATTTCAGTGTAGAATGTTAAGTGCATTTTCTTTGTTGTTTGGTTTCTCACTGTCACACCCTAGGCTTGAAAAACAATATGAGCCTTCCCAAGGATTTGAAGAGAATCATGTATAAATGAAATCTATCTACGTTTCTAGTTGCTACACTAGTTACCCATGATCAATGTGAATCCATTTAGTGCATTTGCTTATGAGAATATGTGATAATCTTGGAGTTTATTAGTTTGCAGGTGTAATGTTGATCCTTCTCCCTTTCATGTTTTATGTTGTTTTAGGTCAAATCCAACAGCCATGATTCAAGGCCTTGTAATGTTTGTCTATGCCTTTTTCATTCTTATCTTTGCATGAATATTCAAGTATGTCAATCAAAATAGAAACGAGGTCAAATGTAGGGAATATATATCAGTTAATTCATCCTTTATGAGTGTTTTTTTTTTTGTATTGATGATAGTTTACCAAAAAAATATTACATCATAATTGCAATTTCTGTTCGATCACAACTTGGCAGATTACAAACAGTAAAGAGTATATAATTGTTTCTCCAATTTTTACAAAAAAATGTTTTTCACCACAGAGTTCTCAAAAATTGATGCTTTCACTATATTGATCCATATCATTCTACCCAATTGGTGGTTTAATTTTTGACATGTCTTCATTGGATCTTACCACCTCCTTTGTGAGGTCTTCTCCCTGATTTACAAAGAACCTTGGTCCTTTTTGGAATCCCAAATCTTTTTTCAATGTTTCCTTTTTGCATTTCTTGTTGTGCTTCCTTTAAAAATCTAGGTAGTTCCTTAGGAATAATGGGATGATATCTTCCTTGTTAAATGGCCAATGCCTTGCATATTTAATTTCTTCTTTGTTGACCACTTTTTCATTCTTCAGCAGCTTGATGAACTTGCTTTTGGACATCTCCATTGTCACTGTGACCTGCATTGAAATATTGAAAAAAATGAGTCTTCTAGCAGACTCAGCAAATGCCCTCTTTTTGCGTTGGAACCATTCCTCATTTGTAGCTTTCCATATAAACCACAAAATTTCAGTAGATAACAATAACCAAGAAGATTTAATGTTTTGTCTAATCCTTCAATAAATCCCATTAGAATTTCTTGCCACTTTATCTTATCTAATTGCCCCCACTCTCTCAGCTCTGTGCAGAGCATGTACCAGATTTCTTTAGCAAAGAGACATTCAAAGAAAATATGCATGACATTTTCAGGCTTTCTACAAATTTCACAAATCTTCATGCTATGGGAAGACGAAATACATGGAAGTTTATGTAATATTAGCAACCATCTGAAATAGGCTTTCTTAGGTTCAATAATTTCATTCCACAACCATTTAAATGTACTAAGCCACTTTTTATCCTTTATTTCTAAATTCCAACACTTATTTAGATGTTTGAAAATGTCCTTTCACTAATGATTTGTGTACAATTTTGGTTTTATTTTATCTAATTCAGAGCCATCATTCCTTTTAACCCTGTCAATGTTATCACTGTTGGGTACATACATTACTGGGTAGTGAATAATTTTAAATGCTTCTCTAAGAACAAAATAAGTTCTCCAATGGGAAGGTGGTAAGTCAAATTCTGTGCTAAGAGAAGCCCAATCTTTTAAATGGAAATTACATGATATATCCTTAAAGCATTTGATACCTTTCTTGTACCAAACTTTTGCAGAGCACCTTTGTATTAATGCAAGGAGCTTCCCATTATGATATAGATCCCACCAAATTGAACTAGAGGGACAAATTATATTTCTGCTACTATCTATCATTTCTCTATTTTTTAACAATTGCCTAGTTTGTTCCCAAGCCTTCCATAGGCTTTTGAACACATTTGATCTAACAGGGGTAACAGGGAAGTTTCCAAATAATAGATCACGGAGGGGGAGGTGTTTCCATGATTTTGCATTTTTGGGGTAGCTAGTTGAATGTTATTTCGTATTAGAACCTTCCATGGTTCATTGTCTTTGAGAGCTTTAAATATCCATTTAATAGCAAGGGAGATACCTTCCTTTCTTAAATCTTTCAACCCTAGTCCTCCTTCACCTTTATCAAGACAACACCATTCCCATCTTATTGCATTCTTTTTCTTTTTACGTTTCCCATCAGACCATAAGAATTGCCTAATCTTCTTTTGGATATCATTTATTTGGTAACTATTAAATAGCCACACAGAAGAATAGTGAAGACTGTAAGATGAGAGAATTTTTTGACACACTTGTAACCTCCTAGCCATGGATAGTTATTGCTTATTCCATTTATTAATCTTTTTATCAATTTTTCCTTTCATCAATCTTTCAAGCATGGATTAATAGCAATTGGGATACCCTGGTATCTAACCTGTTTACTTGGACTTCCCCATTAAAAACCATATTTGGTGAACCAATCGAGGGGGCGTTTACCTAGCTTAACATGATGGATTTTTGCTTTAAAATTTTGCCTCAAAGGCTATACAAAATATATTTAATTTTTGTATTAGATTTTCAAAACTTCCCTCTTCAAGATTAACAAATAAGGCAGTATCATCAACAAATTGGATATTTCAGATATCCTCCTCATTAGGTAGGGTTAGTCCTCCAACCTTGGGCCTTTCAGTTAGTCCTCATAATAGATAGTAGATAGCATCTGAGGCTATCACAAATAAAGTTGGTGCAAGAGGGCACCCCTACCTTATTGACCTCTATAATGAGAACTGATTTGAGAGTGATCCATTTATATCCACCTGAGCAATTGCATCTTGCATCAAAGTGCTTACCATTTGACAAGATTCAATTGGGAATCCAAATGCTTCTAAGGTCATTAGTAGAAACGGTCATTCTAACCTATCATATGTCTTTTCAAAATCAACAAGGAGCATTCCTATATTTTGGTTGCAACCCTTTGCCCATTTCATAGCCTCCCAGCTTGTTATTAGATTCTCAAGAATGTATCTACCTTTGATGAACCCTGTTTGAGTGTTGCTGATGAAGGAAGGATATCTACTAGTCTCAATGCTAAGACCTTTGCTAGTATCTTGTATAAGACATCTAGTAAGGTGATTGGTCTCCAACTTTTAACTAAAAATATGTCACCTTCTTTAGGCAGCAGTTTAATTATGCATTTATTAATGTCTACTCCAAGAGACTCTCTCTTAATGGCTTTGGTGTAAAACTGTAATAGGTCTTCATTCACCCAATTTATGTTTTTCTTATCTTTCTGCATTCTCTTTGGTGATCTTTTTAGGGATTACTGTTTTTGACTCTCACTTTTCCACCATCACAGTAATCGTAGTTAGGGAGATTTGAAAATACTCAATGTGTGGGAATTAGAAACTATATTCGCCGCCTTCCCATTTCCCATTCATTGCAAAAGCAGGAAAAGCGATGGGTGATACTGCAGAAGGATTAACAATGGTGCCCCGTTTCCTTTATGAGTGTTTTCAAGAAAGTGGTTGGTGTATATATTATATACTTCATCTAGAATATTGTTTATCCTTAAGGGTAATATTGGACCTAGTTTCATGTTTAGATAGGATACTAGGAATATTTTATTTCCCTCACTTAGACAGTTTGTAATGGCGTGTACACCTTGACTTGAGGTATACAAGTGCCACCACTGCCTCATCAATCCTTGATTGATCCTAATTAGGGACCACTTCTGTTTAGTGAAGGTCACCTCTGTTTCATTTAGATTGAGTTACCTCACCTATTGATTGGGACTAATTGAGAGTTGAAATCATGCCTCTTGGACATGTCATCTCCTCAATTCAATGGTATCGTACTGGGAAAGCAATAATAGTTTAAATAATACATGCACAGTTTAAAGTAAAAGTTGGATTAATTGTCAGGCAGGTAGTTAGGAAGAGTTGCTGATGGTTGGTATCCCAACCAACCACGGCCATCTATATATGTATCTTGTCATTTGTAGTCGGAGAGGGTCAATTACTATGTATTGTTGAGATACTTCATGAAATCAATCAATCCATTGTGTTGTGACGGTTGGTATCCCGACCAACCTCGGCCATCTATATATGTATCTTGTCATTTGTAGTCGAAGACAGTCAATTACTATGTATTGTTGAGATACTTCATGAAATCAATCAATCCATTGTGCTGTGCAATTACTCTTACGATTGTTCTGTGATTCAAATGTGATTCATATTCTAGTACGTACATTATGTTTGTGAATTATTCTTGTTTACTCCTATAGTACGCTGAACACTACCCAGTGAGTAAACATTTGGCGCCGTTGCCTGAGCGGACTAGGGAATCACTCGTCATGGCAGCGTAATGGGTCTCCCGGCAGATG
This sequence comes from Sequoia sempervirens, assembly GCA_007258455.2. NCBI lineage: Eukaryota > Viridiplantae > Streptophyta > Pinopsida > Cupressales > Cupressaceae > Sequoia > Sequoia sempervirens. Next base: position 2,533 of record VDFB02156378.1, on the reverse strand, counting down.
AACTCGTGAATAGCAATGAGGAAAGGGAAGACCTATTGACTGAAGATTTTATCAATCTGTGGAAGATATCATTATGAGATCACGTACGTAGGGAATCCTGTAGACGGGAGATCCCTGAGGAAGTTATCTGGGATAGGTTGGAAGTGAATGACGAGGTGAATCACCTCCTGAATCGTATGCCCAGATTGCTGGCCCATCATTTCATTATTCTGCAAGACTTGCGCGAAGAAGAGGATTGGGAACACCGAAGGCAACAAATACTGTAGCGCTACGAGGAGAGAACCAAATGAGAAGAAGAGGAAAGCCACACTAGCCGGAGACGCACGTCTGGTAGTCAACAATGATCGCCTGAACAAATTTCAATGCCCGTACGGCCAAACAAAGACAAGAACCGAGTACCTAGCGGGCATGAGACTTAGGAGGAGAAGGTTCGGCGATCACTTGGGCTGCAAGAACAAGAAAACCGACGAAGAAGACTTAAGCAAGTTGGTAAGGAATTTGATGAGGATCTAATTGAAATAAACCAGAGTATTAAAAGAACACATAAGAATCTGACAAGAATAGACACATCCATTGAAAGAGCACATCAAAGTTTGGTGGAAGGAAGGGATGAAGGACCCTTCGGCACCCCGTACGTAGGAAGGTATGATCCTTATGAGAATGAAGATGAATTAAGTAGTAGCATCAGACGTTTTCGGGAGTTGTCCTTATCAGACGACGACGAACGACTGACGAGTGGAAGATCTGAGCCCAGTACCCCAAGGCGGAGAGAGTACCGAAGGGAACCCCAGGAGACTCAAGGTGTCGAGGACGCTGACGCAAGACGTGGGAGTGACTCGTATGTGGCTGAGAGTGCAAGTGACGCACCAGAACGTAGTGGGGAAACCAGTCTAATCGGGTCCAATACACAAGGAGGACAGCGGGGAAAGATGGTGACTCCTGAGCGGTAAAAGCTGCCGAAGTTTATGAGGAATGGGTCAGAAGATCCAGTACGACACTGTAAGACATGTGAAACTATTTGGATAGCCAACAGACTGGATGATCCTGACCAGTGGCTGAAAGCATTTCCAGCGACACTCAGAGATAGTGCCATTGATTGGTACTCTGAATTAGATCAAGCACACAAAGCTACATGGAGATTATTGAAGCAAGCATTTCAAGAGGAGTTCAAACTCCTGCGGGATGATAGCGAGATTGTTGCGGAGATATACAATACCAAGCAAGGAAAGCACGAGAATGCGCGGACCTACAACCGAAGACTCAAAGATTTGTTGGGGAAATTGGAGGCACAGCCGGCCGATGGGTTGAAGAAAAGATGGTTCATTGAGGGCTTGCTTCCGTCATTAAGAAAGAAAATGAAAGTTGTACCTCCTTTGTCGTACGCCGAAGCATACAATCGGGCAATGGACATAGAAAGTGAAAATAAAACATCTTCCTGAGAGAAAAAGAAGACGGACAACGAGGAGAGTTCAGACGACAGCGATGGTGAATCCAAGACCGCACAAGCACTCAGAAAAGATATGATGCGAATAATGAAAGAATTGAAGGCCGACAAAGAGAGCGTGAGAGAAGCCTGAGAACTGTGCTGTATAGAGTGCAATGGGGAAGGTCACATAAAAGCGAACTGTCCAAAGAAGATGTTTTGTGATATCTGCCAAGTTATGGGACATTCCATCAAGGAATGCCCATACAATTTGAGAGCAAGGGGTACGCAAGTACTCTTCACTCAAGGAGAGCCCTCAACACCGCCAAACACACCACCGAAGCCCCAGTACAATAGCAATGCCTCCCTTGGAGGCTACCAAAGCAACATAAGTCCGAGAAACATGATACAATACGATGCAAAAGGGAGGCCCATGATCCAATGCAGGAAGTGCAACGAATGCGGCCACTTTGCCAAGGACTGCCAAAACGGTCAAGGTTCGGGAGGGAGATTGTGTAAGTGGTGTGGACCAAGCGATCATGAAGATAACGAATGCCCTAAGCAAAAGGGTATCTACATGCTGGAAGTAGAAGAACAAGAGGTATTGGCAATCACCAGAGCACAAGCAAAAAAGGCCACGTACCTAGATCCATGTACAGAGAAACAAAGGATGAAGGAAGCAAAAACCAAAGTGGAACTGGCGATGGCAAAGGAAAACAAAGTACCTTTGGAGAAGCCAGGAACCTCTCGGCGGTCGGAGGCGGAAACCAACATCGTATGGCAAGTACTGCAGACCATCGTACCGATCAAAGTAACTGACTTTCTCCAGACTATGCCGCAGTTGGGATTGGCGATCACAAACGTCGTCGGGGATGGCAAGCAACTGCAATTGGAGGAATGAAGGCAAGAATTGGTACCAGAACCGCCACCATACGGTGAACAAACAATCGACCCAATATTGCTCACAGCGAACATCGGGAAGATGCCAGCGGTCGTGCATATGGAGATCAAAGGGAATATCTTGACAAATACTATCATCGATGGAGGATCGGGAGTCAACGTACTACTCGAAGAGACATGGAAGAGTCTTGGGAAGCCTACACTCTGGCC
>VDFB02156376.1:0-11373 GCA_007258455.2 Sequoia sempervirens | reverse complement strand
ATAGATATCTAAGATATAGTCACATAAAGAGATAGGAGATGCATGTACAGGAGTGCAAAACAGGGAGGAGGGCATAGAGAGAGGGAGGGAGGGAGATAATGAGAAACATATAGATAGAAAGGCAGACAAAGAGATAGAGAGATAAAGATGAATAGATAGAGATATAGGGAGGGTGATTGATATATCTCTCCATATTTTTCTCTATATATCCCACTATCTATGTCAATCGAGCTCTCCCCCTCTCTATTTATTGAGATATCTCTCCCTCTCCCCCCTCTATCTCTCTCATTCACTCAATCTCTCTCTCTCCATCTCTCCTACTCTATATCTCTATCTCTATTTATTTCTTTATCTCCCTCTCACTCTATCTCTTTCTATCCATATCTTTCTCTACCTCTATCACTATCTCTCTATCTCTTTCACTATCCCCCTCTATCTCTTTATATCACTCCCTTTCTATGTCTCTCCCTCTCCCTCTCTATATATTGAGCTATCTCTCCCTCTCTCTCTCGTCTTCTCTCTCTCCCTTTCTATGTATCACTCTCCCTCTCTCCTTCTCTTCTTTCTCTCCCTCTTCTACCTATCTCTCTCCCTATCTCCCCCTCTTCTCTCTCTTCCTCTTCTACCTCTCTCTCTCTCTACCTTCCCCCTCTCTCTATCTCTCCCCATATCTCCCTCCCTGTCTCTCTATCTCTACATCTCTCTTCCTTTCTCGTCCCATATATATCTATCTCTCTCTCTCTTTCCATATATCTCTATCTCCCCCTACTTTCTCCCTTTCTCTATATCCTCTTATTTCTCTCTCCCTCTCTCCATCTCTATTTACCTATCTCTATTTCTCTTTATTTATTTATCTCTTTGTCTCTCTCTCTCTCCCTCCCCTCCTCTCTCTATATCTCCTTATATCTCTATCTCTCTATCACTCTATCTCACCATCTATATCTCTCTATCTCCCTATCTCTCTCTGTATTTATCTCTCCCTCTACCTATATCTCTCTATCTATTTGTCTCCCTCTTCCTCTCTCGCTCTATCTTCAACTCTACCACTATTTTTCTCTCTCCCCCTTTATCTCTAGACATGTCTCCCTCTCTTTATCCATCAATCGATCTCCCTCTCTATCCCTCTCTATATATTTATCTCTTCCATCTCTATCTATCCCTCTCTCCTATCTCTCTTTATCTCTCCCTCTCCTTCTCTCCTTGTCTCCATATCCATCTCCTTCTCTATCTTTATCTTCCTCTCTATCTCTATCTCCTTACCCCTCTCTATCGCTCCCTCTTCCCCTCTTTATCTCTCCCTCTTTCTATCCATGTCTCTCCCTCTCTCTCTCCCTCTCTCCTTATTGCAAATATAACATGAGCCTATTGATAATGGAGCCTAATTGTCTTCCTGATTTAGAGGTTTTATTTCAATCATGTTTGGATCCCTATAAGTGGATGCATAGTTTATTTGAAGCTATCACTTCTCCATTTAAACCTTTTTTGCACAAACAACATCATTTGATAAATGGCCTACCGATTCATGACCTCATGTACTACATAAATATATACAAGAAATAGACCAAAATTTATCCTAATTGACCTTCCACACTTCTTTGATGTACCCATTACACACTAAGGTGTGATTGCTAGTATTATATATTATTAACCTTAAAGTAGATGTACCTCTTCAAATATACTATGCGGTAATATCTAAATCTACTATATTTTGATTAATCATTATATATTCAAATATATAACCTTTTAAGATATATCTTAAACATTAATATTTAAATATTATCAAATAAATATTTAAAATATTAACTAAATTATATTGTGATATATCATTATCTATTTAAAAAAAAAACTAGAACAAATCTAACACTATCTACCTAACCTTATCTACTCTCATAAGACAAATCCCACTTACCTATTCTTATCAAACACAATCAATAGCAAATCCTATATTTCTAATTTTAGTATTGTAAAAAAGCTACAAAAATCAAAAGTTAATCTACCTATCGTAATATACTATCAAAAAGCAAATCCCATAAACCTATTCTAATTGAAAATAATGATAAAAAGTTTAAACTTTCAAAACAACACTAAATAAAGCAACACAAAATATAACACCATTTAGATAACCTTATATATTGAAAAAAACCTCCCTAATACCTATTGTTATCCAACACAATCATAACAAATCCTAAAATTTTAATTTCACTATTATAGAAAAACTATAAAAAAGTCACAAATTAATCTACCTATGCAATTATGCTATCAAAAAACTAATCCCACTTGCCTACTCTTATGGAAAACAATCATAAAAAATCTTAACTTTCTAATTCACTTAATAAAACAAATTTATGTCTACACAAAAATAATTTAAAATAATCAAATATGCATTGATTTTTTTCCAAAATAACTAGCACTAGACAAGTTTCTATTTTGATTTTAAATGAAATCTATATAATTATAATGGGCTATAGACAAATGAACACAATTAAAGTTTTGAAGATTATTGTGATGCATAGAATCAAAATGTTATAGAATTCAAAGAAGTATAAGCATTAACATTTGGTGACTGTGACCACAATTATGTTTTCATTAAGTTACGACATTGTTTGAATGATGCTTAATATCGGGCTTTCAACAATGCAATAAATATCCTTATTTCAGATGTAAATAATCTCTTAACTCATATTTGTCAATTTATATTATTTGAAAAAAAAATCATAGATTCGTCCCTTTCTTTTAAATATGTCATGGTTAGTTATTTTCTCAAGAATGGAAAGAAATTGTTACGATGAAAATTAGTCAATTGTGACTTAAATTTAAAATTAATGAAAGAATATTAATAATAATTATAATTATAATATAATACTAATAATATTATTATTATTATTGATAAAAAATAATATAATAATAATAAAATATTAAAATTAAAAATTAATAGAATAGTTAAAATATAATTATAGCAGTATTATAATAATATAGCAGTAATATTATATCTATTGATTTATATATAAAATAAATATTTGAAAAAAATTTAGCGGACAGACGGGAGCGACAGCGTGCAGGGTTTTTGTTGTGTGTTGTGGCCTACATGGCTCGCGGAAGGGCGTGCATGCATGTTTCACGATCATCCTTGGCCATTTTTCCTACCTTTGCTTCATTTGTTTCTCAAGGGAGTCATTTGGGGGGTCATTCTTCTGCATTTGGGGCTATGTGGGGGTGCAGTAAGGGCTTGTGTGGGACTGTGTTTCTTTCTTTTTGTTGCTAGTTCACTCTTCAGTGGTTGGTATAGGATTTTGTGTCATTTTTCTACTGTGTTGCATGTGTTAGGTGTGAATGGAGTCTCTTAAGCAAATTACATCTTTCCATGAGGTCTTGTGTGAAAATATTTCATCTTCTTCTTTGCATGAGTGTTATGAACTTCTTCGGCAAAGTTTTGACTGGAGAAAGTCATCCAATGAAGGGAGGTACATGTATCTCCAAAGTTAGTGGATGCTTGGAAAGGAGCCATGATCACCCAATGTTGGTGATTCAACCAACTTCCATTAAAGAAGATATTAATTATTTGGCTAACCATGTGTTGATTTGTAAGTTTATGGGGATTCAGGTTTCACTTCCCTTTATGGATTCTTAGGCTCAACGTACTTAGAACCCTAAGGGTGAGATGGACATCATGTTGGTGGCTAACAACTATTTCTTGGTGGTTTTTAATTGCATGGATGATTGAAATAAGGCTTTTGAAGGTGGTTCGTATTTCTATAACTAGGTGGGTCTATTTATAAAACCATCGCATGTAGGTTTTATCCCATCGGAGGAGCTTCTATCCCATATTCCTATCTAGGTTTTCTTGCCTTGGTTTCCTCTATAATTTTGGAGGAATGATGTCTTTCATTCCATTGCTATGTTGCCTGGTAAACCAGTGGGCCCTTCCCAACAAACACTGGGAAAAAAGGTAATTTCTTATGCTCACATTTGTATTGAGATTGATTTGAATAACCCTCTGTTAGATTCTCTTGAGATTCTCCTTGGTTCCACTTCTTAGATCCAACAACTGGATTATGAATCTCTCCCTTTTCGGTGTCGAATTAGTCATGAATACGACCAATTGTAGAAAAAGTGTCCCATAATCCATTCTTTTGTGCACTCTCCGACCCAACCCTCTTTTCAACCCCCCAAGGTTGATAAGGGGAAAGCTCCTACTTCAGGTAATGATCTAGATAAGGAGGGTTTTATTCCTATAAAACCTCGCAACCGATACAAAGGGTTGAAAAGAACTCCTAAAGATCAGTAAGAGGATGGGCTCTTCAATCATTTTGATGTCCTAGATAATTTAGGTTAGCAGGAAGTGAATCCTAGTTTGCTTAATCTGGGGTTAGATGCCATGGAGGGGAGCCTTGATACTACCAATGTTGTAGAGGATCAAATGGCTCAGGAGGTTGGTTTGGCAAATGCTAGTATGGCTATGGAACCTCCTTCAGTTTCCCCTAGTGCACCAGTTGGTTTAGAGGCCTCAAGTAAAGCTATGGATCAGGTCATGGAAGGTAGTGCTCTTCCTACAGGTAAGGATGTTCAAGAGTCAGAACAAAGGGAATAAAACCCTTCCTCTCTTGGACATCAAATGAAGAATCTCAAAAAGGGGGTTATTGAGAAATCTCTCAAGGTTGGGAGGAAAAAGGATCCAGATAAAATCAAATTAATGGGTGAGATGTTGGTGGAATTTGTGATTCGCATTTCTCCAAGTCTCAAAAATGGTTATTCTCTCTTGGAATGTAAGGGCATGAACAATGAAACTAGACAAAAGGTTGTTCAGGATTTGGTGAAAGCTCGTGTTCCTAATGTTTTATTTCTTTAGGACACTAAGTTGTCAGTGGAGACTATGGGTAACTTGGCTCCCAAAATTTGGTGGCGCAGTCAATGCCAGTGCATCAAAGCTCATGGTAGTGTTGGGGGATTAGATTGATTTTTGGAACCCTTTAAAGGTTTCTCCTCTTTGGTGGTTTTCAAGTAGGTTTTCTATCTCTATGGTTGTCTCTTGTTTGGAGACTAGAGAGTTTATCTTACTCTCTAATGTCTATGCCCTGACTAACATTTCTGGTAAGATGTCCCTTTGTTTCATATTCAACATATCTACTCTATTGTTCCTTTTCATCCCTGGATTTTAGTTGGGAACCTCAATGATATCCTCAATTTGGAAGAAAAAAGGGGTGGGATGTACCTTCGTCATTTCTTCTTAGAGATAATATATCTAGTCTTAATCTTGTGGATGTGAAGCCTAGCAATGGCCTATTTACTTGGAGTAACATGAGATGTGGTAAAGAATCTATTTCTGAAAGACTTGATAGGTTTTTGGTCTCCTATTTTTGGATAGGCAGTAATTGGACTACCAGTTCTGAAATTTTGGATTGGTGGGGATCAAATCATTCTCTACTTCTCATGTTATAGTCTCTAATAATCCTTCTTTTAAGTTTCAACTTATGTGGTTGCATGAACCCCAACTTTAAGATTTAATTTCTATTTGGTGGCCCTGAGGTAAACCAACTTATGGTACTGTTATGTATTCTTTTGTTAAGTAGTTGCGGTATATTAAACTTCAACTTAAAAGGTGGAATAGGAAAATTTTTGGCAATTTGTTATGAGCCATGTTGGAGGCTCAAGACCATTTGAATGCAATCACTCGTGAGATAAGAGATTCTAGTCTTTTTCATATGAGCTTCTAAAGGAAGAGGCTATCGCCTTAAAGAATTTGGAGGAATGAGAGCCACATGAGGAAATATTTTGGAAACAGAAGGATCTTGTAGAGTAGCTTCAGGAAGGTGATAGGAAAGGCTCTCTTGTTGTATAGGTGCTTTATGTTATCTACCCCTGCCAACTTTTTCAAACTTTGAGAGTTTTTTTCATCAGTTTCTCTGGTTTGTTAATCTCCTCTCAAGGAAGTGTAGTCTTGTTAAGTGGGAGGACGTGAGTCAGTCGAAGCAGGAAGATGGTCTTGGGATGCGTCAGGATGATCTGAATGGACAAGATTTGGAGTCTTGATGTTTTAATTTTCTACAAATGATTCACCTCCCTTCTTATTTGTCTTGTTCATTCAATAATTTATATCAGAGCAAGGTTCCTTGGAGAAGAGCTTAATCACTTAAGGTAGATTTGGGATGGTGAAGCAAATTGATTGCCCTATATTTGATAGAACACACTATGCATTTTGGAATACAAATATAGAAGGATATTTGGTAGCTCATGAATTTGAAATTGAAAAAGCAATAAATAATTAGTATGTTGCACCTTTGAATGGTCTGTACACATAAGTGACGAGATCAAGGAACATGAAATAAATGGTAAGGAAAGATTTATTCTAATGAACAATCTTTCAAATTATGAATTGGTTAAAGTTATGAATCTTAAGACTACTAAAGATGTTTGGGATAAGTTTGAAAGTATTTATGAAGGAGATGAAAAGGTCAAACAAGCTAAGTTGTAGAATCTGAAGGCACAATTTGATACTATGTGGATGTTTAAAGATGAAACAATTTCAACCTACACGTAGAGAGTTGGTGAACTAGTAAGTGTTATGAGAGGTCTTGGTGCACAAGTTAAAGAACCAGGGGTGGTAAAGAAAGTTCTTAGAACACTTCTAGATTCATATAGTAAAAAGGTCTCTGCTATTAAGGAAGTTGAAAATTTTAATACTTATTCTAGAGATCAGTTGATTGGTACACTAACTTCATTTCAAATGATAAAGCTTGGTTTGAAAAATGGTACAAAAGTGGAGACTTATTTTAAGGCTGTAAAATCAAAAAAGATTGAAGATTTAGATGGAGATGATCTTGATGATGTGGAAGTTAACTTTGTAAGAAGGATTAAAAAGGGCATAGGTAAGGATAAAGGTAAACTACCTTTCAAACGTTTTAGCTATGGAAATGTAGGTCATTATGCTTCTAGATGTCCAAACAGAGCTGTAAACAATAAGAGTAAGGAGAATAAAGGAAAGATGATTAGAAGAGCTTACTATGTCAAAGAAGATGTTGGTATTTCTGATGATGAATCTAATTGTGGAGACTTTGATGATAATGAATGCTTGTTCTTGGCTATAAAAGAAGAATCTAGTTCTGCTAACTCTAAAATTCATGTGAAGGAAAGTGTTTAGGAGAAGTAAAGGCTCTCCCATTGCACAGGTGCTTTAAGTTATCTCCCCCTTCCAACTTTTTCAGAATTTGAGAGTCTTTGTCATCAATTTCTCTGGTCTAGTAATCTCCTCTCGAGGAAGTGGAGTCGTGTTAAGTGGGAGGATGTGTGTCGACTGAAGTAGGAAGGTGGTCTTGGGATGCGTCATGCTGATTTGAATGGACAAGCTTTGGTGGCTAAAATTTATTGGCGATGGTGCTCTCAATAGAAATAGACTTGGGCTTAGATCCTTACCTCAAAATATCTTGGGGGTGTGGAGAGTGCAGATGTTCCTAGATACAACCTTATGGGTAAAGGCTCTATGGTTTGGAGTGCCCTCAAAAGGGGTGTTAGGCTAGTTAAACAAGGGTTGTTTTGGATTTGTAACTAGGGTTCAGATGCTCTCTTTTGATTTGACTCTTGGTATGGGCACCCTCCTATTATGTCAACACACCCTCACTTGCAAAATTTATGTAGGAATTTTCTAGAGGCTAGATGGATTCGTGTGGAGGATTTCAAAAACCCTCATGTTCTAGATTAGGTTGTTTTGTACAAATGGAAGGATCCGCATGAGTGGCATCCTAGGGGATTGATGGAGGATCGTTAGGAACTCGCTTTCATTTTGGCTGGTAGGGTTTGCAATTCTCTTCTAGAGAGTGATGTGATAGCTTGGAAAGGTAAATTCTCTATTACCTCTAGTTACCAAGCATTGGATAGATAGATTTATGGGATTACGGGGGTCCCCTAGTGGAAGAAAATCTAGAATAAATTCTCTTGGACCAAGTACAATTTCTTCTCTCAGATTATGATTCATAATAGATGCCTGACCTGGGAGAATCCCTGAAAGCAAGGTTTTCAGCCCCCCATGTGTGTTGTGTGCACTAAAAGTGATGAGAACTCCTCCCATCTCTTTTTTTAGTGTTCATTTGTCATGGACATTTGGAATCTCTGGTGGGATGCCTGGAATCTACCATGCACATCGCCTCCTCTTTGGGTGAGTTCTAGTTCAAGATGGGGAATTCTCCTACTAAGACTTCTTTCCTCCACATAACTTGGACAATTGGTCCTAGCTTGATTATCTGGAATATATGGTTGGAGCGCAATCACAGGATCTTTTTGGATAGGAAGCTTTAGGTGTGATGTAGGTTTGGATGAGAATTTTGGGGGTTCTTTAGGAGACTTTGGTGGCTAAGTGTGATCGTTCAGTCCCTGGGATCATGGAGACATAGGAGTGGTTCAAAATTTGGGGCTTCCAGTTGGTATTAAGGATGGGCCTAGGCTAGGTCTATGTCAGAGTGCTAGAGGAAAAGTTTTGAGAGATGGTCATTGGAGGCCACCTCCTTTTAGGGTGTTGAAGATTAATACTAATGGGTCCCCTAGAGGTAAACCTGGTCATGTTGGGGTTGGTGGCATTGGTAGAGATAGTTCTAGAGTGGTTGAATTCTTCTTCTTGGAGTATAGGGGTAAGCACTTTAACAATTTCATCGAGGCACTAGCTATTCTCTTGGCTTTGAAAAGGGCTTGTGCCATTGGTTGGAAAAGGGTAATTTGTGAATCTAATTCATAGATTATGATTGACTTGTTAAATAAGTGTCAATTAGAGGATGTGAATTGGCAGTTAGTTGTGGTGGTTAGGTAAATCATCTCTCTAGGTGGAGCCCTAGATTTTATCACCTTTTTCCATATCCTACGGGAGTGGAATAAGATGGCCAATGGTTTGGCTAAATGGGCATCTAAGCGGATGGAAAATTGGAATGTGGATGACTGGAGTTGTCTTCTTGAGAATCTTTCTCAAGAACTGGTCATGGAGGAAATAGTCATGGAGGATATGAGAGGTTTCTTGGGAGTTGCTTGATGACTTTGTTGTTGGTTTTTGACCCTTGGTGGGTTGGTTGTACTTTTTGGCTTTGTATTGGTTTCTTGGATCAATAAAGGTTTTACCCTCTTTTATTAAAAAAATATAATAGTAATATTATATCTATTAATACATATAAATATTTGATAAAATAATATAATAATATTAATAATAATATACAAACAATAAAATATTAATATAATATTAGTAATATAATAATAATAAATTATTAATATTAATAATATTAGTGTAATATTATTATTATATTTTAATATTAATAATATAATAAAAATATTAAATAATATAATATATATAATATAATACTATCATTTAATATAATCAATAATTATTGTTAATAAGATTAATAATATTAACAAGAGGGCGAGTAGTGCCTACACCTAATGCCGTATCAATTTTGTTTTTATTTGTTGTGCTTGCTATGTTTTACCAACAGTGTTGATAGAACTAAAAATGAATGTTCTGGTTCTATCTAGACCAATCCCTTTGTCAGAAAATGAACCACTAACACAAAATATCTAGGCTAAATAAATAAAAAATCAATTGCACAATGGGTATATGGTGAATCTTTTGATAAGTTCAAAATTATTTGGGAAGAGTATATTATTTGAAGTAGAAAATAGTAGAATGTGAATTGGGGTTTGTTCGGAATTGTCAAGAAATCAATTAGAAATAAGTGTAGAAAGATGAAATAGAAGTGAGTAAACATTGAACACATTAAATTTATATATTATAAAAAGAAAGTAAAAAATGTAACATTTTTTTATATATAATTGAATATATTTTTCTTTTGTAATAATCTTGAGCAAATAAATCATCTTGAAAATATAACAATGTATGCAATGAACATAATATTGTACCATTTCAGACAAGATTAAGCTAAATTTCAAGTTCCTAAAAAAACCCCTCCCCTGGGCAAATATTCAATGCAGTTTAAGGAAAAAATGTAATTTAAATGCGGATGGTTTTTGGTCTTCATAAACCATTTGTTGCAGTGATAAATTTCATTTTCTTGGCAAAATCAAATTTGAAAATACTTAAAATTTTGCAAGATCAGTTGAATAACAACTATGGTTTGAAATACAGACTAAATTGAAAGAATTGCAAGATGAGTACTATCTTTGAATCAATACACAAACCTGTATTCCATAGAAAAATTGATGTCTATTCAAGAGAGTGCCTAATGCAAGAGAGGGTGGTATTGAAGTCCAACAAACAATTCCCAATTGGTTTGGAAGGTTTTAAACAACTCCAAGGGTGACTTCCTTCTTAAATCCACCTTCTTCCTTATAGTCTTAGAAACTCACTTTTTCAACAATAACTCCAATGAAAAAGCACTTCACCAATTATTGTGCTCAAATTTAGGAACCCTTTTGTCTATTATTTAACATATCTAATCATTTGGTAGGGTTATTTCAAAACACCTCCATACAATTAGCCCTTCAATGCTTTCCAAAGGCCTAGTTAGGCCTTTTTTACAAAGGAGGTCTCCTAAATCTCACTCCTCTAGCCTCAAAACCATCATGGAAACTAAGAACCAGTCACAAAACCAAAATTTGTTACATTATATTCCATCAAACAATCTAAAACTTCACCATCCTAATAAAAAACCATCAATTCCACCATTGGAAATCAACTTGCCAACCTTTCAAGCACGTGCTACAGACTTGTTTTGCACTCCACCCTACCAAAAAAACAAAGGAAACACCTACCTACATACTAACAGGCCCATTCCACCCATTTATTAAGTTGCAGCGAGGTGGAATGGCCTTATCTCTTCATTATTCAATCAAAACCCTAAAAACCCTAATTAACATAGCACTTTCAAGAAATAGAGCTTTTCTCCCTCAAAATTTGATGAAATCCCCCCAAATAGGAATGAAATGAAACCTTACTTGAGGCTCCACAAGATTTCAAAGGTCTTACATTGATTTCAGATGGTACATATATGTACAGAATGCAAAAACACAAAAGTTCTCAGAAAAATATCACCAAAAACAAAGCAAAATGTATTATTTCTTCAAAAATTCAACATGCCAACCTGCCTCAAGAGTTTTGGAGGCCTTTTATGATGTTTCTCAAAGGATACCAATGGTTCACAACTGAAAACAGAGGTTGTGACCGTTGAACTTCCAACTGCCATTCAAATTTGTCACAAAAACAACAAAACAACATTAAACATCTATTAAGTTGTAGACCAATTCGACCTCACACACACCTAGACCTATTATTTACATCAATATTTGTGGTCTCATGAACTTATTACAACATGACACAAACACCCTACACACAAACTAGACTCCATTATACTTAAGAACCCAAGATTTCTAATTTGGTGCTCCCGCACC
>VDFB02156375.1:0-18935 GCA_007258455.2 Sequoia sempervirens | reverse complement strand
AAAACATGCAAACATAAGTCATGCTTTGGGAAAATTATTGACATGTCTATCCTCTAGTCATACACTATTCACGAAATATCATAGCATTACTTCCATAACCTCATTATCCTTATGCGACATAGTCCTTGAAGATCATTTGACAATTCCACTAGTCTCATGTCTCCTATATTTTACCAAGGCCATCTTGTTGGAGTGAAAATGACACTAAGAGGGGGGGTGAATAAGTTTCTTAACATATTTAAACATTTTTCATAAAATAAAACATTATTCAAATTTGATCTCAATATTTCAATGATTAATGCATTCATTAGTTGAATGTAATCATTCATAAGCAGGATTGAGAAATGTAGTAACCAAATAGTAAACAAAGCAGCAACACCACAGTAAAGTAGAGAAATCACACAAGAACAAAGTGACATAAGATTTTTCTGAGTGGAAAACCCTACTGGGAAGAAAAACCACTCTTGAAATGCCTTGCAGGCTTAATCTTTTTGATCCACTATTCACAATTCCTTATAGGCTAATTTTTGAGCACCCACTCAAGGAGCACAAACCCCTCATTTAGAGATATCAATCTCAAGGAGTACCAACCCCTCAAATTATTTTTTGAACAATAATAATATCAGAGAATCTCTCTATTTTCAAGTAAGCTCAAGGAACTCAATAGTCTTATCTACCTAATACCCTAAGAATTCAACTCTTGAATCCTTAAAATATTAAATAGAAAATAATTACAACTGTGCTTTGCAACATGTTTCAATATTTTGTATAACAAAGCTTTTACATTTCATTTCTTGATACAACCAGTAACAATATCTCAAAATCATAACAAGAAGTCTCGCAGTGTTCAAAACACTATATATATACTTAATTTCAAATAGGTCTGCCATTAATAAAGTCTTCAAAGAATTCGGGGTCAAAGGAATCTGAAACCCCATTCAAATTTAGAAAGTGAACCAAAAGAATAAATGACTATAGATGATGGAATAATAGAAGTAACGCATGAATAGGAGGCTGAAATAGACTTTGCCAAGGATATATCAATTCCTTTTATTCAAACTACAAGAGTTTTACAAGAAAACCTAGATCAAGTGCAATGACTTTCATAATAATACAAAATTTGAATCTATTTTCAAAAAACCCACATGTTGAATCCATCATTTCTATATTGAATGAAATGAGTTCAAAAGTAACTAACAATTTTTTTAGAAAAATGTGACTACCCATCAGCTTAAATTCATAAATCCTCAATGCCAAATGAATATTCTTCTTTTAAGAGCCTTCAACAAAGATTTTGAGGTAAAAAAAATTCTCTGACAGTTGTAATGCAAGATTCCCAAATACCCTTATTGAGCAGATTTAAAAAATAATATGTGAGAGATGGAAATAAACCATCTTTTACTTCACAACCCACTTATCCTCTTTTCTTTTTCAGATGTGAACAAAAAGAAAATATCTGCCATGAAAATCAAATGCTGGAAGTGATACCTGATTAGTAGCAAGAAAAACACATAAATACCAGTCAAAATTGTAGCTCCCATGATTTCCTTCAACTGCTGTCGAGCTTCTAGCCAGTGAGGCGCACCAAACATAGCATCCATAAATATATTTTTTCCTGTCATAGTCATTACAGCCAACTAGAGTCAAGAGAGCACCAATCAATTCAATGAAACAATCCTTCATGGCGGCGGTGAGGCTAGGGTTTCATACCCAGCCAAATGAAAATCATTAACCATGATTTTCTGTAACTTTTCCAAATGTCAAAGCATTTGAATCAAAGGCTTTTGATGCCATTTTCAAAAATTAGATAAGATTTGAAGCCCACAATGATTTAGGTAAACATCATTATGTATTTAGAATATGTTGTCTAAGGAATGTCGACCACATCATTTCCACCAAATATAGCATGAAAACTATTGACTTCACCAAGTAAACTTTAATTTGGGTCAAAGATTCTCATAATGCTAACATAGAAGAATGAAGGCTGCCAATAACTTCTTACATAAGACAAGAACAAATAAATATAATTCCAAAGATAACCAATGGTCGACTATCAAGGTCGAGATATATCAAACATTTAAATGAACTTTATGAAATATGGTAAGCCCAAGTGAGATAAAAAATACACTAAGTGTAATATGTAATGTAAACCATATCTCATGAAGAACCCTGATTACTAATCAAAGCCAAGTCAAAACCATGAGTTGTGATACCTCCAATAGAGTAACATGAAACAAAGTTCATTGATAATTGAATATATTATGCCAAGATTATATTGAAAATGAAAGAAATGTCTCAAAAACAAGTTCCACTGAGTCAAATGAAGCAATAAGAGAACTGTCTGAGATGTAGCAATGCATAGAAACATTGAACCAAATATGAGCCATGATCATCAATGATAAGTCATACCAGCTAAAACCATAACTGAGTATACCATGAATTAACATACCTGAACATGTGAAGTAACAAATTCATAAATCTGAAGCTGAAGAGAGCCCTGTCGTCGTAAATAATGACTGAAGAAACTTGAACCAAGCCTTATCAACATTTATCAACACTGTCAGTCCAAAATAACATAATCATTTGCAAAGAAATAGCATTCATAACACTGAACCAGAATTCTCATCAACATGAATCTGAATCATAAAAAATAACCATATGTAATAGCCAAGTGTCATCAAATATGTATCATGATAAAGCATAAATATCCAATCCGAACTGTCAGACCAAGAGAACCAAGAAAGTGATTTTGTCATCAAGGACAAACCATGAATAAGCCATGAACACAATTGAGATCCAACACACTGGACATCCTTCTATTTTTTCACACTATTTCTTCCTTGGACAAATGGCTCGGAGATATTCATCATCCTAATCTAATCCCAAATAAAAAATCAATCTAACGGATTCTCACTAAATACCAGTCCTTGTTGAACCATTTGCCTCTGGCAGACTGATAGGGTGGTGGCCATTCTGCTTAAGCAAAATTCTGGAGGTATTAGGGTCACCTTTATGGCTTCCTTCAAATAAAATCATGGATTCTACCCTCACGGCTTCTAACAAATGATTGTAATGGAATCTATAAAGACAATCAAATAAATCTAAAATAGTCAAACTTTATGTATGATAAATGGCTCTATCAATATTTTAAATTGAACCATGAGAGTGCTTGTCCAATCCCACCATCTAAATAAAATCAACCTGTAGTTGCTAAAAACAATGCTTTCTGATCTCTCATCATTCTGGATGGGGTCCTCTCTCAAGATGTCCTTTTCTGACCTTGACCCTGTTCTTTCAAAGCAATATTTTCCTTTAGATGTGTCCTTCCTGATGATAGGCACCGTCCAACCATCAAAACTGTCAAACTATCTAGTAATTAACTTTTGACATTGGCAAACGCATTGAATGGCTATTACTTTTTCTAGTCTATTTTGTCTTATCTTTTGTCTCTTGGTCATGTTACTAGCTACCTCGAGGATGTCCCATGAAGGATTTAGAGGTGCGATGATATCTCATGACCTATTTTTTTATCTTTGGTTGTTGTATGTGGATTATCTTGACAAAAAGACTAGGGAAACTTTTCCCTTAGTATGAGTTGGGACATTCCTTGCCTACAACTACCCTTTTGCAAGTGGATGACCTTGCATACCTTGGTCTATGTCATACCATGGTGTTTGTTGTCCATTTTTTTCATTTTTACCTCCCAAAGATCATTCGAGCAACATCTATTAGTACTTTGGCAAATATTGAAGGTCTCTTTCCCTTCCCACCCTTCTTCATTTCCCCTTTAACATTTTTTCTAGTCTGCATCTTCATCATCCATATCCTCGTGTCCTTCATCTTCTCTTCTTCTCATCCATTTTGAGAGCACAATCATTTTCTCTTAACCTTCCTGTCCTCTCAAGGGGCATACTACTACCTCATCATTCTTCCTCATCCTATTTTTTATTCGGGCATATTTTTCACTTATTTTCTTTGTCACAATGCCATAAACTGCATTTTGACAAAGAGGGGAAAAATGTACACACATAAAAATATCCTAGACCTGCAAACCACATTTTTTTTTCTTATCATATTTCTTCTATAGTCCAAATTCAACTATTAGTTAAATAATTCTCAATTATTTAATTAATCCATGTCTTTTATTCCTCTTGACTATTTAAAATAAATAAACTAATGACCTATGTTTCTCCATAATTGAAAAAATTCATAAATTTATTTAATTATTACTTGTCCACTATTTCTTCGTTATTATTTATTTAATTATTACTTTTCCACTATGTCCTCTTATAATTAAATATTTTTTTATAATTTATTTAATTATTGTCCACCTTGGCTTTTTCTAATTCTTTCTCCAAGTAATTATTCTGTCACATGGCCCCACTTTTGAGTTAAATCAATTTTTAATTCAAAAGGTTAACTTTCCCTCTTAAAATAAAATAATTTCTAATATTATTTAATTTTTCAACTCTTTCTTTTTGCGTGTCATTCTTATCTTATTTTATTTTTTAGCTCTTTCTTTTTTTGTTCCATTCTTATCTCCTTGTCACATGCAATCTTCTCCCTTTATTTGATTTTTTCAAAATCAAATCTTAACCCCTCATTTCAAATTTACCCTAATGTTGCCCTAACCCTAATTGTGGGTTGTAATATTCAATCCTAAACATTGATCTTAGGGCATTTGTCAATCTTCCATCTTGGTCATTCATCCAAAATTGACTTTTCTATAAACAGGCTTTTTTGGCCTCATTTGACATACTTCATACATCTTGATCTTGGCATCTCTTGACATTGTGACTTCATGCTTTAGACATTCTCATACTTTAGGCTTGCTTCATAGTTGCATACTTGCATTGTGTAGCTTTTTCATAGAATCCTTCAACATTTGCTAAGGACATTGTCATGACTCTACTTGCAGCAAATAGAGAAGATGCAATCAAGTGATTTATGGAGGTTGCAAACATTTGGTAATATTGTTCTTGTTTTTCATGTTTTTACTCCTTTATTCTTCATTGTTTTGCTTTGGGTTACTTTATTTATGCTCTAATATGCTAAGCTAGGTTTTTCCCTAAGCTACAACTAGTGATGGATAATTTCATGCATTTGGATATTTGGTTGATTATTGTAGCCTATCCATCACATTAGTTGCTAGTTGTTAGAGTTATTATTATTTGATATGTAATTTTATATGATGGGTAACTTTTTACATTTGGATACTTGATTAATCATTACACTTCAAAGATAGTTATGATAATTTTTTAGAAGGAATATAAGTTTAAATAATTTGTTCTTTCCCCCTTCTAAATAATTTAAACATATTTTATATATTTTTATTTTCAAGAAAATTTAAAACTCATTCAAATATTTTAAATAAGTTTAGCTAAGTAATTAAGCCGAGAGGGATTATTACCGAGAGGCTTATACAGTGAAAGCAACGAAGGATTTTGAAGCTGCATTGAAAATGACAGGCGAGAGTCATGTGTTGCTTTTGCTCAATCTTTACCTAATTTAAATGGTGAATAGTATTATTTTATATGAATTAGCAAAAATGTTGCAGGCTTGTATTTGAATTGTCCCTATCTAAAGTATTTCGCGAGATTCAAAATAGGAAATTTTGGTGACAATAATTCCATTTTGTATTCTTGTATCTCGGCTCAAGAAAATGGCTTACTCTTTTTGGCCATCCTGACATTGAAATCAACATTTTTCTCAGAGAAAATCCACTTTCTCACACTTCTATAGTAGGTAAACCATAGAATTTGGAAAGGTAAACTATTAGGAATTTGAAAATGATGTACAGTGGATTTGTGAGATTTTGTCCAGATTTTAAATATATATTTTAAAAAAAATTGGAATTAAATTGTTTTTTTCTTTGCGTCTCCTTTGATAACTAGTTTTTAATAGTAAACAACATTTTTTAAAAGTGATGTGTACTTCGACACGCATAACTTTTTTTCTACAAAGGATAAAATTTTGATTCTTTTTAATTTAGGTTGCTAACACTGGTATCTATTGGTTTCATTTTGTTTCATAAAGTTTTGTTGAATATTTTTTTTTTAATTAAGTTTTTAAGTCAAAACATTTACAATTTAGACATAGGTGCACTTCGGCACGCATAACTTTTTCAATTTTTTCCTCAAATTTACTATTTTTCCACAATGATTTTTCATCTAACTTGACATTCGGTGAAAAACCTATGTACAGTAAAACTAAAAAATGAAATATAAAATAAAAACAAAATATATTAAATTTATAGTTGTTGGAAAGCACGTTTTGATCACTACAACCATCCAACTTGGTTTATCAATTTGAATCCATTCTTAGCTCCTTCCCATGCTTTTATAGTCAAAAAATGCATAAATTTTGAAATGGTGGAGGGGAAGGTGAAAAAAAAAAGGGGGTTCATTGAAGGGGGAAGGGTCTATTAGAAGGGGGTTCATTAGAAGGTGGTTCATTCAACCCCTTCATTGTGAAGGGGTAAACCATTTTTAATTTTTTTTATGAGAATTTTAATTTTCTGCTCAAAAATTGTAACCCACTATTGTGGGTCATTCTCACATGCCTAGAAGTGTCTTCTGTTGCTGCACCAACTCTCCTCAACATAGCGATTACGGTTGAAAATTTGAGCTGTTCTTTTGCTTTTGATAATGTTCACCCTAATTTATATTCACTGTGCAAAATGAATTTTAAAATGGAGTCTAAAACAATTAGTTCGGCATATCAATTGCAATATTGTGGGTATAAAAATAAAATAAAAATGGTTAGGCACCAAGTTTTAGACTTACCGAAGAATTGAATTAAAATTAGAATTTGTTATTTTAGAGTATTAACTCACTATTATTTGTTTTGATCTCTATTAAAACTCATCTTAAGCAAATGATGATTAAGTGACTAATGTGAGGATATGTTCTCTACTTAAATGCTTAAAATTCCCCTCTCCCTTCATCTCCATTTGATAATTTCTTTTAAATAAATTATTGTTGTTGAATCATAGTTTACTTAAAGATCATGTATTAGTTTTGGTAATTGTTCACAAAAATAAAATAAAATATAGAAAGCTTGTTAATTGTTGGAACCACTACTTTGATTATACATCACCGTTTCCATGGAGAATATTACAGTAGAGTAAATAATAAGCTAATTAGAGTAAAAGAAAATAAAATCCCCTTCCTTCATTTTCTTTTATCAACTAATGGTTTTGAAATTAGAAACTTACAATTTAAAAGCTTTTATGTAAGAAACAAATAAACTTTTTAGGTTTTCAAAAAAAAAAATATAAAAAAGAAAATTAAAAAGGAAAGAAAGAAGTTAGGTGAGAAAATTTTAAGAAAGAATGGTAAAAGAATAAGTCATGGAATAAGAATTAAGAACATAAAATAGGGAATTTAAATATATCTAAATAAACATTTTAATAAATAATGTCTAAATATATTTAGAGGTATTCTAATGGTTAATTTTAAAAGAAGAGGAGATTTATATATATAATTATGTTTATATTATAATCTATTCATAATTATATTTAAATTTTTATCTCATTATACTTATTAGGTCGAGAGGCCAGTGAAAGCAAGTTTTTGAAGTTGTATTGAAAATGACA
Source organism: Sequoia sempervirens (assembly GCA_007258455.2). Lineage (NCBI taxonomy): Eukaryota > Viridiplantae > Streptophyta > Pinopsida > Cupressales > Cupressaceae > Sequoia > Sequoia sempervirens. Next base: position 11,338 of record VDFB02156375.1, on the reverse strand, counting down.
GGCAGGTGGAAGTCATGTGTTGCTTTTGCTCCCGTCAGAATTTTGCGGATGGAGAAAATTGGTATTTTTTCATGATCTAAATCCTTTTAGATTGTTTCTAGATTAAAAATTATTGATGAAGTTTGCTTTTATATTTCACTGTGTATAATTTCAATCCAAAAACAATCTTATCAAGACTACAATCATAAATATACATTCTTTTAATGGAATAAAGTTGTTTATGGTGAAAAAATACAATCATTAATTAATATGTATTTCCACTCACGAATTCAAATAGTATTTTATTCCAATCACTATTTTAATCTCAACTATGAGAAGTTAGATAAAGGGCTATTTAATGTCTAATTTGTTTCAAATTTATAAACAATTAAAAAAAAATAAATTTTTTGAAATATATGGTAGATTCTTTACCATATGAATTGTTTATAAATCTAAAACAAATTATGCATTAAAGAATGAAAATCGTAATGGCAATTACATGTTGGCAAATATATGAAAATTAGAGCATGTTTCAATAGTTGTGATAACTTAGTTGTTGATATAATGTTCAAAAGTTGTGATAGTAGTTGTTTATATAATTCTCAATAGTTGTGATAGTAGTTGTTTATATAATGCCCAATAGTTGTGATAGTAGTTGTTTAAATAATGCCCAATAGTTGTGACATGATTTTCCTAGCTTAAACAAAATGTATTCCTTTGATCTAAAAAGCAACCAATCATGTGATGGCACATCAGTGCTCAACTACCCATGATGTGAATGCACAAGTTTTGTTAGCACTTTTATTTTGGGCCTTTTTGGACATCTTGACAAAAAGCATGTTGATGTGGCATAATTTTTGATGATGTGGCCCTAAAACAAAATTTATAAGCAAAAGACCTGCCAAGTAAGCTGCTATAAAAAATTGGGAGTGATTTGAAATTTTCATGTAAGACGAAGTTAGGGTGCACAACTATTGGGTCCTCTCCCCTAATAATTAAAATTTTAAAGAAGATTTCAAATTTAATTTCTTAATAATTTTAATTGATTTAAGATAAATAAGTGTTGTTTTGTATACAATACATCATATAATTTAATAATTTTTATATTGGACAATGTAGTTATAAGAATAAAAGCTACCAGTTTTTTATAATTTCATAGAATTCAAGATATTATAATTAAATTAAGTTAAAAAAATTGTTTTTTTCTATATATCAATTTAATATTAGAATATTGTGATATAAAGAGGTCTATTGATTAGTTGATTAATTTTGGAAATTGAAAGTTTATTAAAAAGTATATACACAATAAAAAAATTAGCACAATTTAATATAATGTTTCATTTTTTTGTTAAAATCTTGAGAAAACAAGAAATATTAAAATAGCAATTTATATTTATTCACATATTCCACAAACTCAATCTCTCTAGCATAGGCAAGCATATATGCAATATGTGATGTTTACTTACAATTATCTCCACTAAACATGCTTGTAAACTCATGACAATGATGTAAAAGCTTTTCTTGTTAATGGGGAAATTGGAAAAAAAGAAAAATTGTTTTAGTACAGAGGTTGTGTGCATTTGTGCGGGAATAAAATGAAATCATGTAGGTTACAAGATTTTGTTATCATTTGTGCAGGAATCTTACTTGTCATATGTGTGTTTTTCTGAATATTAGTCAACTTGTAGAAGCCCAAAAGGATAGGTCTCACCATTTAATATGGGACAAATACTAGACAAGAAGTGGTATGTGCTAGACTAGACTTGACATGGTATATATTTCTCAACATTCAGCAGATTTGTTTAGAACATGCTCCTATTTGTTCAGATTTGTTCAAATAGCTTTATAGTTAGGGTTAAGCTTCAATTTGGGCTAAGGTTCAATTGATTAAAAATAGGCACCTTGCTAAGGATATCTCTCAACATACTTTACATATATTTTTAAAATATAGGTATGCTAGTTACAGAGTATTTGAAATTTAATAAAATCACCTATTTATTGTAAAGGCATAGATATTAATTAGATCAATTTTTATTAATTATTATTGTAGACACATAAAATTGTCCTAGGCTTACAACTCTTAGATTATTCAACATTTCCCCTTTCATTCTTAATAATTAAATAATTTTTAATTATTTAATTATTTTCTAAAGTCATAATTCTTCTATTAATTAAATAACAATTTTAATTATTTTATCTAATTCATTTTATCTTTTATTCTGATTAATTAAATAATTCTATTTACTAATTACGCCACTAATTAAATCCCTCTTTCTCTTTCTAAAATTAAGTAAATTCTTATTTATTTAATTTTGTCCACTTTCCACTATAATAAAATAATTATTTTAATTATTTAATTATTTATTAGCCTCTTCTCTCATTAAATTAAATAAATTTTATTTATTTAATTTGGTCCACTCTTGAATTTTGAATTAAATCATTATTTAATAAAAAATGATTGCTTTTGTCACATTCCTCTATAATTAAATAATTATTTTAATTTCATTTGAATTATTCATTGCCAAATTTAAAATTAAATATTTTTTATTATTTAATTTCTTTTAGCAACCTCTTTGTTCGTACAATCTTATCTGCTACATCAAATCTTATCTCTTGACATCTCTCATTTAATATTGTCTTTGGATTGAATTATCTCACAATTCAATCTCAACCCTTCACTTACCATTTGCCCGGTTTCACCTAACCCTAGTCCATACTACAACTTTCAATTTTGGCCATTGATTAAGACATCTTATTGACATCCAATCTCAACTGTCAATCCAAATCAGACATTTCCTATAAATAAACTCTCTCATAAGCCATTAGGGGGGTTGATTCTTCAAGTATCCTTACGCTATCAAAATCATTCTTCAGTCTTTCATCCATTTCTATCTATTGTCATTCATCTATCATCCCCATGTCAATGTTATGCTATTGAATTGAGCAACCAACATTCATCCAACAATCAACCTTCAAAATCTTGCATTCTCATGTAGGTGGAGAAGAGCCATGGAGGTCAATCAAGTCTAGTTTGAAAATTGGTTTGCATTTCCTTCGTTTATTTGCATTTTCATTCTAGTTTGTGCTTCATGGTGCTTGATAGGGTTTAGTTAATTTGTTGTTTTCAATAACATTAAATCTAAATTTCTCCCTATTTACATTGGTGAACCTATTTTGCGCCCAATATTAATTTTTTATGAACAATCATAAAAAAATTATAAAAATACAAAACAACTTCAAAAATTTTGATTTTTTGACTGAAGTCATATTCTATCATTCCAAATCTGCAAAAAAAATTTATGATCAGATCTGCAACAGTTTGTGAGATATAGGTAAATATGTGTGAAACCCTAATTTTAAAAGATCTGTTATTTGACTAATAATTGTGTGTCCAAATTTGAAAGATAAAGAACAGACCCCTATTAAAATTTAGAGAGCTTTCCAGAAATATAAACCTATCTAAAAAATTTGATAATTTTCTCTCAAAATTAATTTTTTATGAAAAACAGAAAAAAATTATAAAAAAATCAAACTAGCCCCAAAAAATATGATTTTTGGAATAGATGTTGTCTCCAATCTGCAAAAACATTTTGTGAAAAAATACGTATCCGTTTGAAAGTTATGGTCGAATCTTTGGAAATTAGGGCTTTATCCACAATGATGTCAAACCTGCAATAGAAATCAAACAAAACCTACAACAAAAGAATCCAACTCCAAGATTTCTCAAAATGTGTTAAAATATGCCGGGTTCACCAATGTAAATAGGGAAAAATTTAAATTTAATGTTATTGAAAACAACAAATTAACTAAACCCTATTAAGCACCATGAAGCACAAACTAGAATGAAAATGCAAATAAACAAAGGTAATGCAAACCAATTTTCAAACTAGACTTGATTGACCTCCATGGCTCTTCTCCACCTGCATGAGGTTTACCTGGAAGGCGACGTTGGATGAATGTTGGTTGCCTTAATTCAATAGCATAAAATTGATATGGGGATGATAGATGAATGACAATAGATAGAAATGGATGAAAGACTGAAGAATGATTTTGATAGCATAAGGATACTTGAAGAATCAACCCCCCAAATGGCTTCTCAAAATGTGTTAAAATATGTCGGGTTCACCAATGTAAATAGGGAAAAATTCAGATTTAATGTTATTGAAAAACAACAATTCAACTAAACCCTATCAAGCACCATGAAGCACAAAACTAGAAATGAAATGCAAATAAAACAAAGGAAATGTGTTCCACTCAAACTAGACTTGATTGACCTCCATGGCTCTTTTCTCCACCTAGCAGATTCTTTGGAAGGGTTGATTGTTGGCTTAAATGCTTATTGCTTCAATCTGAGCATAACATTGACATGGGGATGATAGATGAACACAATAGATAGAAATGGATGAAAGACTAAAGAATGATTTTGATAGCGTAAGGATACTTGAAGAATCAACCCCCCAAATGGCTTATCAGAGAGTTTATTTATAGGAAATGTCTAATTTGGATTGACGGTTGAGATTGAATGTTAATAAGATGTCTTAATCAATGGCCAAAATTGACAGTTGTAGTATGGACTAGGGTTAGGTCAAAATTAGGAAAAATGATAAAGATGAAAGGTTGAGATTGAATTATGAGATAATTCAATCAAGGGCCAAGATTAAATGAGATGTTAAGAGATAAGATTTGATGTGGAAGATAATATTGGCATGGACAAAGAGGTTGTTGAAGAAATTAAATAATAAAAATTATTTAATTTAGGTGGCCAATGAATAATTAAATAATTAAAATAATTATCAATATAGAGGAATGTGACAAAGAGACTCATTTTGAAATTAAATAAATGATTTAATTCAAAAATTCAAGAGAGTGGACCAAATTCAATAAATAAAATTTATCTTAATTTATTTAGAGAAGAGGCCAATGAAGTCACATTTATTTGGTTAATTGGTTATGGATATGCTGCCAATTTATATACTGTTCTAACTTGGGAATGTGTTGCTGTATATATATGTCAAAAAGTGATTTATTCATAGATTTTTGCCAGCGTGCATGTGTGACTGTGCTTACTTGACATGTAAATAGTTATTAATAGGAAATAATGTTCAATTGAGTTCTTTGAAAACAGCTTGAGTGTCGCTTGATCAATTGGCTTGCACAAGGTTGAGTATTTCTTCCTTAATACATTGAGAAAATACTGTGTCAACTGTTGTAGCATTTAATGTCATGTGTCACTGATGTTGCAATTGATTTTTCTTTTCCTTGTTTGATTTTGAATATAAATTTGTACGCACTTTTAATACTAGCAAAGTTAAAGCACTATTTTCTGTTGCTTGTACTAGTATGCATGCCACAAAACATGATCTTGTTTTTCTTGTTCTTGGTAATTCCTTAATTAGCAGCTAAATGGTAAAAATCTTTACTCTATCTTTGTAGCCCAAAAAAATGTAAATGTGATTTCATGCTAGTAGGTAAAAAAATGAGTCTTTGATAATCATTTGTTAGGGGTCATACTATTAAAATTTATAAGACTGTGGGGATTGGTTCAGAGTATTGAGTTATGATTAAATGCATGCATCTTTGGCATTGAATATTTTTTTGTCTTGAAAAATATATTCTTGTAAACATGGTTTATTAAGTTGCTTTTAAAGCTAAAAATAGTTGATCCAGATACTATAGTTGTTGGATATTTGCAGGTTGAGCCATCACCCACAACAGGCAATTTCCCACTTATTCCTATCAAACAAGAGAATGCAGATAAGGAAGGTGGATCAAACTTTGTCTTCAAACCATATCCAAAGGTAGGTACCACTAATTCACCTTTGGCAATCCCTTCAAGTCTTGTAGGTTTTCCAACTTGATTATTTGTTTTATACACACTTGTATACTTAGAATTTACATATAATTGTCAATATTTCTTGCAAGCAATGTAAAAGAGCTTTTTATTATCTCTTTTTGAAATTCTATTAACCAATTATGTGGACAATGTAAGCTACGGGCACCATCTTTGGAATCACTCATCAAGAGTTTATTTATAGGTATTGTGTTTGGATATAGACAATATAAGGTACATATATGGTCACTGTGTTTTGAATCAATCAAGTGAATATACATATGGCCAATCTGAAAAAAATTAATCGTGTTATGACAAACTATGATATCTGATAATAAGTTTGCAGTGTATAAATTCATAAGCTAATTTATAAGTCATCCAATTCACAACAAATAGCACAGTTCCAGAGATTGAAAATGATCTTATATGTGTGTGTGTTTTTTTTTCTGTGCATGCATATGTTTTTGTGCTCGAGTTTTGTATAATCATTTTCCTGCTAGAGTTTTCTAGCATATGAGGTCTTCATGCATCTATAATCATTGGTGGCTCTTATTGCATTCATGCCAACAAAACCTGAGGTAACTATTGGGCCACTTGATTACAGTAAGGAAGAAAGGAGTGCTCTAGCCAGTAAGTCACGGGTTCATCCACCAAAGTTTGGGAACAGAGACTGACATAAACTAATTAATGAGGTTTGTTTTAATGCTGTTTTGAATTTAACATTTGAGCTTAATTATATGTTTTTGCAATTCATGTTTATGGTTTTGCATATAATTTAGTACAACCTCTACTTCTTTGTTCTAATAGCTTAACTATTTTCTTGCATTATAGATTCATGAATATATGTTGAAAAAGGTGACTCTCGCACCTGAACTTAGTCCTGTGACAGGAAACCAAGATGCCTCACAACCTCTACACCTGAGGTTGAAGACCACAGAAATACAATTACAGTGACATCTGTAGAACATTTACAAGTACAAGAGATGGTTGGGGATGGACATGAATCACCTACACAACCAAGAGTTCCATCAGTCTATACAGTCCATGAAGTTGAAAAATATTTCCTTACAAACAACAATCAAAGAAAGTTTTTACATCAGATCCCTTGAATTTTTGACATGCTTTGTTACAGTCACACTTCTATAGCGAGCAATCCCAACGATTTAGGGGAGAGACTTGAACCATGTCATTGTCATGGCCATGCTCTAGTATTAGCACTCAATAACACATTGTACAAATATCAAACAAAATTATAAATTACATATTCATCAATTGGTCTGATCCAGCAGTCCTATAGGGGTGATCCCACAATAGTGGTTTACAATTTTTGGCCAAACTGGACACTGAAATTTTTATTTTAATCTCAACCGCGATTCTGACCTATAATGCAACTTTTTTTTTCCATGAAAGATAAAATTCTAATTTTTCAATTTAGATTTGTAACTCGAGTATCTAGTGCTTTCTCACTTGGTTAGATAGTTTTTATTGAATATTTTTTCTTTAATCAAGTTTCAAAGTCAAACCAATGATAATTCAGACATAGTGCGACCGTATAACTCGTAACTTTTTTTGTATATATCAAAATTCTTTTATTTTTGTTGGATCAAGGACTTCAATATCTTGTGCACTCATATTTTTCTAATTTTTTTTGATAATCTGTTTGTGCAGAATAGAGACCTTCTATTTTAACGAAAAACCTTATGTTTAATAAAACTGAAAAAACAAATACATAATAAAACCAAAACATATTAAAATTATATTCATTGGATAGATCATTTCGAGGACTACCTGACTCCAATTGGGTTTGTGAAGATTCCCCCATTTTCATCCTCAACTTGAGTGTCAAAGCGTAAAAAATTAGGTTTTTTGTGTGAACAAAGTCAAAAATTGGGGAAAAGAGGGTTCGCTAGAACCAGGGGAGTTCTATTTAACCCCGTGGTTCATTCAACCCCTCGGTTCATTCAAACTCTACGTATTTTCCCTGCTTTTAGTAATACCGACGATAAGTTCTGGTCGAATCCTGTAGGTTCATTCAAACCCCTAAAACCAATTTTTTTGCCATGGGGCCATTTTTTCTCAGTTTTCCTTCCTCCATCAAATTGTAAACCACTATTGTAGCTTCAACCATAGTTAAATGCAATCTCATTGATTAATTGATTATTTATTTGTTCTATTAACATTGTTGCTAAAACTTATCAAACACAACATATTAAAACATAACTATTCTATAACTTTGTGGCAGGAACTTCACTGCTCTTGTTTGATTAAGCCGATGCGTTATATAGTGAAAGCAACGAAAGAATATTTTGTGTTAAGAAAAACCTTTTGCATTTAAATTGGAAACCTTCCTGACTGTCCTTAATGTTGGTGGTTACATAAAATGTGAGTAACTAGAAGAGTGGTCTCCGGTTCAAAAATTGCATGGACTAAACAAAACCGTTATTCTAACTGTCTGTCTCTGACTGAATTCAATTTACTCCACTCAATGCATCTGATTTATTCTAAGGCATGCAAACCTTTTAAACTCGGGAATATTTGTTTTTATTTTTATTTTTGTGAAAGCCGCAAAGAACAATGTTGCCGAGAATGCTAACATGATTCATGGGACACACAAGATGAATGACAAGGTTAATTATTTCCAGATCCAAATAATCTAATGCGGTTTCAAAGTTAGCTATACTCTGCTCTCTTTTTGTTTTGTGTTTTTATTCTGAAAACCCTGTATTTGTTTTTTTGGTGTAAGCTGATTCTTGGTGCTTAATGGAGGATGTAGTAGGGGCAGATTTGGCTAACACTATTGGTTTATAATACACCTTCAGCCGTGGCGGCTAGGGTTTCCTAGCGCCGCCTCAGACTTCTACCTCCATGACTACTGGGAGAGTTAGCGACTACTACAGAAGGACGATTTGCCTCTATGAAAACATGATTCATGGGACACACAAGACGAATGACAAGGTTAATTATTTCTAGATCCAAATAATCTAATACGGTTTCAAAGTTAGCTATACTTTTTCTTTCTTTTTGTTTTGTGTTTTTATTCTAAAAACCGTGTATTTGTTTTTCTCATGTAAGCCAATTCTTGGTGCTTAATGGAGGATGTAGCAAGGGCGGATTTGGTTGACACTACTAGTTTATAATACACCTTCAACTGCTCTCTGAGCCGTGATAGGATAGGTATATTCTTCCATTCACAATTTATTTGGTTCATTTTATTTCTTGTCGTTTCTCTCTCCTGGGTGACAAAATTTGTTGCTTCCTGCAGAGGGTTATGAATCTAAAATTGCAAGTCTAAAACATTGTAAGCAACTGATGTTTTTTCCTTCCTGTATATGTTTTGGATGGTTGAGCATAATGACGAAAAGAACCGCCAAGGGGGAGGGTATCTCAGGCTCTCCTTATGGTGCGGTGGCCTATGGAGAGGCTGTGCCTCCACAAGGCTGCATGCCTTGAGAGAGTCACGACTCCTGAGAGGTTGTTATGCTTCTTAACCCACGTTTGCTGATCAAAAGTTTTTGCTTTTGTTTTCTTTTCTTTTTTATCTTTATTGTATTTTATTTCAAAGTTTTATTTTTTTCTTTCAACACCAACCAATATTCAACACTAATCAATATATTGATCAATATCTGACTAAATTTATATACTGATAAACACGCAACACTAATCAATCAATCCAACCCCAAATTTATATGCTAATCAAACACAACACTAACCAATCAATCCAACCCCAAACTCTTTCTGAGTTTAAAAGTAACAATTGTCATATTCATATTTATTACTTTCATTACTTTTAGTTTGCAAAGCATTCAGAGCCCTAAATAACAATCTGCTTGATCCATTATCCAAACAACCTGTCTGCATTTTATTGCCCCGAGGCCCTCCACAAGTTAAGGGCTTCAAGAGGATAATATAATCAAAAGAAGGGTTTCTATCCCTATCTGTTGCAATGAGGTAATGCACAGTTATTACACGCCTCTGTTTATTACCTTTAATCAGGATAAGTGGAGAATGCATGTGGTCAAATTCCAATTCATGAACCTGTTTCTTACCTCTTTATAAAGACACTTTCTACTGTAAAATTTTCTTATCTGAGGCATAGGATTAAAGAGTACTAACAAAGTAGTTGTATAATTGAAAGATACTGGTATATTGTTCTTGTTTAGGGGAAAAGTTTTAAGGCTGTTTGTTTATTTCATCATTTTTTCCTTCTAGGAAATAATCCGTTCAGCACAAATACAAGTATATATTGTTTGTTTATTATAGTTTTTTTGTTTTTGTTTTGGGTGTGTTGGAAGTGGTTTACCTGGATATTGCATTAAAGATCTGAGTTTTTTTGTTCTGTTTCGTGGGTGGATCTGTAGTTACATCTCAGATTTCTAAATATTTTAAAATGATTTTATTTTGTATATATTTGACATAAAATATTCAGCATTTAAATGATATTAATTTTGTATTTTTTTAAATAAAATTTTGTTTAAAGGGTTGGATCTATAAATTTAATTATAATTTCTAATGTTTCTATATGGTTCAATAAACTGATCGTATTTGTATTTTGTATTTCGTACATGTGAAAAGAAAATTAGGAGTGAACAACCCTTCCAATGGAAAAGGGGTAATAAGAAGGTATTCGTGAGTTCATTTTCCTATTTTTTTCTTTGAATTCTCGTAATACTGCTTATGCTTATGTTTTCTAACGTTGTGTTTTCACACTATTAGACTATGATACCTTGTTTGGATATTTTGATCGCCGGTTTTGAGCGATAGTGGATTTATTCTGTGACATGATGATACATTGTTTGGTGATTATTGATTTCAGACATGATTTGATATAGTTTAGATGTTTACTTTCAGTTGATTATTGCTATGTACATGTGTATGATGGACTAACTGTTAATTTATTTTGTCAGTCTGATGTGAAGTGTATTGGTGTGAGAACGGAATCGCGCGGACTCGCCTTGGCGAAAGTGCCCTCAGCGACATCCGGTGGATTTTCTCCTCGCATCTGTGTGTCTGTTTAATGCTTTATACATATATATTTGTATGCATGTTATTTGCTTGGTTGCAGGATTTGCAGGTATATGACATCGACTCCACCTGTGTATTCAGGTCTGAGCGTGTCAAGACTCAACAGAAACATTGATTGGGAGATAGTAGTTTGGTTTACCCTAGTCTAGTCTTTAACCCTGGTCTTAGTACTTTGACTGTTTAGTTTAGAGTCATAGGATTGTATTGTTATTTTTTGTTTGGATTAATCATTTGAAAAGTAAATTTAGTTAATTTTTAATGTTGGAATATTGTGTTTTAAATTATTGTTATTTAAATTAATTTTAAATGTTAAAGAAATTACTTGCTTGATTATTTAATTAATTAATTAGCTTATTTGGTTAAATGGTTTGATTATAAAAGATCAAACTTATTTAATTAAATAAATTAATTAGTTAAATTAAAATATTAAGTGAGTAAATAGTTATATTTGAAAATTAAATAAATTATGGAAAATTGTAAATTTAAATTAAAAAATAAATTAATCAA
>VDFB02156374.1:0-29075 GCA_007258455.2 Sequoia sempervirens | reverse complement strand
AGAGAGAGGTAGAGGGAGAGAGAAGAGGAGGGGGAGAAAGGGAGAGTTAGGGAGGGAGAAACATGCATGTGTGTGTGTGTGTGTCTAAGTGAAAGAGAGATATGGAGAGGTACACAATAATATTAAATCAAGCTATAAATTATCATGTAATATTAAGTAGAATTTAAATGATACTTATTATCAATTACTATTCTAAAATAATATAATTATATAATAAATAAAACTTATTTAATGTATAATTCAGTATATAATATTTAATATTAATTATTATCAATAATAAGTTGAACATAACATAATTACATAATAATTATTTTATTATATAATATAATATATAATTATTATTATTTTTAACTATAATAATTGTATGTTTATATTTAATATTTTTTTTATCGTAGACTATGATATATAATAATAATAGTATGGATTTTAGTCTTTAGAATCGGGAGAGGGATGCAAAAATGACCGAGGAGGAGCAAAAAATGCAAAAGACCTTAACGGGAGAAGATGGTGGGCTGAAGTGGAAGCGGATGAAAGAGATCATGTTTCACAGTGGGTCTTTGAAGGAGGTAGATGGGTGGACAGATGCCACCCCTATTACAAAACAAGGGCACCCCACCCTAGATGGACTGTAGACCGAAGAGCAAGGCAAGGGAAAAGGGAACAGAGGAAAAATCTTGAGCTACCATGGATATGCCCAAGGGTTTGGGCTCTGACAAAGCGGGAAATGTATGGCAAAGGAAGGAATGAAGCTAGGGCATCAAATTCCAATGGGTAGATGAGGGCAAATGAACAATGATTGATGGACGGGAGGCATGGGTGGTTTAGGGAAAATGGGCGTATGGGGGCGACTAGCTCAGACAACTGGCGTGACAAATCCAATAGCAACAAGGGAAGGACAAGCGCGCCATGGAAGGGCAAGGAGAAGGTGATAGTGGAAGAAGGATTGTCACAACAATATGTCAATCTAATCGGTAAGTCTGTTGCCCCAAATGCCCCAAATATTTTTGTCAAATTGAATTCAAACATAATCAAAAACTCAATAAGCAATCTGAAAGAAAAAGCAATTTTCATCAAATGGGATGGGGGATGGTGCAATGTAATGAAAATAGGAAAATGGTGCGATGAAACTTGGGGTGTTAGGGTACAACCTAGGGCACTTCCAAATGACTTTCTTTTGGTGGAATTCCCCACAAAGGAAAATAAATTGGAAGCCCTACGCAATGGACCGCACTACCTAGACAATGTTGGGATCCACATGACTGAATGGTATCCAGATTTTGACCCATGGAAACATGTTGCTCGAGAGGGGCTAGTTTGGGTCTGCTTGTACAACCTACCATCAGAAGCCTAGGAGGATGAAAGCCTAGTTAAAATTGGGGAAGGCTAAGGAAAACTACTAACAATTGAGAAAGACAATGTGGATAGATGCTTGGGAATGTATGTCAGAATCTACTTAGAGAATACACTGGGGCAGGCTCCTCCACAAGAGATTGAAATTTGCATGGAGGGAAAAATTCAAAAATAATGGATAGAAAGGGAGGACCAAATGAAGTTGTGCCCCATGTGCAAATCAAAGGATCACGGAAGCTTGGAGTGCAATGCTAAACTGAAGGCTAATAGGGCCAATGAGTATGAGTTGGATCAAGACAGCTTTGGAGAAACAAGTGAATCTTCAATAGGGATGACTGAGGTAATTGTCACAACATTTGAGGATCTGATTTCCAAAACAATTGGAAGGGAGTTATAGCCGAATTTGGTGGAGTGAAGGTGCAATTGATGGAAAAGCAGTTTGGGAGTCCTAACGAAAGGGGAGATGAGTGGGGAAGGTGAAAACAACATAGAGAATGGTCCCTCCCCAAGAGATCTAGAAGTAGCAGAAATGCAGGAGAAAACACTAGGGGAAGTGGTAGAAGAAGAAATCAACATAGTTGCGGAGATAGGGGAACTCAAGGAGGAACAAAAGGATGAGTGGGAAATGGAAGGTGGAGAAGAATTGCTTATAACCCCAGGAAAGAAAATATGACAATATGTTGGGGAGGAGAGTGAAATAGAAGGTGACTCAAAGGAGGAAGAGTCGGGGGAAGCAGAGGAAGGAGAGTTGTTGGAGGAAAGGATGTTTGAACAAACTCAGTCAAAGCTAAAAAAGCCAAACATCAAGCAGAATGGCAAGAGGGGACCTAAATCAAACAAGGCAAAACTTGAAATTACAACAAATGCTATGGGGCAAAGGAAATTAAGGAAGGATATTATCCTTCCCCAGGGGCAATGAGGACCATAACCTGAAATGTTGGGGGCATTAATGCCCCTAACAAATGGCGCTTAATTAAGTGCCAAATCGACCAATCCAAAGTTGATATTGTACTACTACAAGAAACCAAATGGAGTAACGAGGAAATTGAAAAGAGACTAAGTTGGTGGAAACACTGGAAGGGCTATTTTGTTAGTGTTGAAGGAGCCTATGGAGGATTGGGAGTAATTTGGAACCCACTAGTGATATCAAGTGAAATTGCTTCAAAGAATGGCAATTGGATGCTACTAAGATGTAGATCTCTGCAAAGAAATGAACAGTTCTTCGTCCTGAATATCTACGAGCCAGTGTCCACAAGAGATAAGAGAACTTTGTGGCAACAAATCATAGTTTTTCGAGCAAACCTTTAGGGAGGGAAAGGAATAGTAGCAGGGGACTTCAATGCCACTTTAAACAACGAGGAAAAAAGAGGTGACCTGGGGTAGATGACGATTCAAGACTTTATTGACAACAACCATCTATAGGACATTCAAACCAAAAATGGCGTATTCACATGGTCGAACAGAAGGAAATGGTTTACTAGCATAGCCGAGAGACTGGATAGGTTTTTTCTTTTTGAAGATTGGGGTCATCAAAATGAACTTAGAGAGGCGATGATCCTCCCCTACACAGGGTCTGATCACTTCCCAATTCAACTAACCATACAACCAAATTCGCCACCAAGAGGAAGCCCATTCAAGTTTGAAAACATGTGGCTCAGAGATGAGAAACTGCCTTATTTGTTTGTTGTTTGGTGGGAGGAATTGAAGTTTGGGAATCAGTCACATCTATTCAAGATCAACAAGAAGCTAAATTTTGTGAAGAACAAGCTAAAAGAATGGAACATAGAACATTTCAAGAACATATGTCAAGAGAAGGAGAGGCTCGAACAAGAATTGGAAACACTAAATGAGCACATCATAGACAAAGGTATGGATAGTGAAGATTTTGAATGGGAAAAATTGTTGAAAGAGGAGCTAGCAAAGGTTTTAAAAAAAGAGGAATGCTTCTGGAGGCAAAAGTCAAGGGAAACATGCTAAAATAAGGCGACAAAAATACCAAATACTTCCATAGGACAACAGTGGCAAACAAAACCAAGAACATAATCACGGAAATAAAGGAGGATAGAAGCACAACACAGTCTTTGGAGGAAGTCAACAAAGAAGCAGTTGGTTTCTTCCAAGCCATCCTAAATAAAGATGCCCCTGTCCATAGAGTGGAACATGATAGACTTCTCAATGCCATCCCTAGCATAATAAGTGTTGAACAAAATAGACGTTTGTACCAAAAGATCAGTAAGGAGGAGGTAAGATTGGCAACTTTCCAACTTAACCTAGATAAAGCCTCGGGCCTGGATAGCTTCCTTGTGGGGTTCTTTCAAAAATTATGGGACATTATTGGCAATGATCTATATTTGGCAGCTGAAGAATCAAGATGAAGGATGACCATGTTGGGTGCAATCAACCACACATTCCTGGCTCTAATTCCAAAGAAGAAGGATCCACAAACCATGGGTGATTTCAAACCAATTTCCCTTTGCAATACGGTATACAAGATAGTAACAAAAATCATTGCCAACAGGCTCAAGGAGGTGCTAAATATAGTCATATCAGATGAACATAGTGGTTTTGTACCCAGGCATTCGATTGTGGAAGGCATCATCATATCACATGAAACTTTACACTCTACAAGGAAGTCAAAAGAAGCCTGTATGATCCTAAAGATCGACATATTAAAAGCATATGACTTGGTTGATAGACAGTTCTTAATGGATGTGTTAAAGAAATTCAATTTTAATGAAGATTGGATTAGCTGGATAAAGAATTGCATATCGACAACCAAGTTCTCAGTTTTGATAAATGGCTCTACTCATGGCTTCTTTCCGTCCACCAGGGGTTTAAGACAACGAGATCCAATTTCCCCATTTCTCTTCATCATCATGGCTGAGGCCTTGGGGAGAGGCATAAAATCACTGAGAAATGATGGCAAGTGGCAGGGGATAATGGTGGCACATGACTTGGAAATGACAACACACTTGCAATTTGTAGATGACACAATTTTGTTCAGTGTTTCAAGCAAGAAGGAGGCAAGAACAATTATAAACTTTTTGGATGAATATTTTTGGGCATCAGGGCAAAGCATTAACTAGAGGAAATCAGAGGTCTTTTTCCTCAACACCCAACCAAGCCTCCAACGAGACTTGGCTAGGATCTTCGGCCTAAGGGTTGTAATTTTTCCTAGACACTTCTTGGGGATGCCTCTCTTTGTCGGTCCCAATAAAAGGAATTATTGGGAAATCCTAATCAATAGCTACAAAAATAGGTTGGAATCATGGAAGGGGAAATGGCTTTCCTCAGCAGGAAGACTCCAATTGATCAAAGCGATCCTCTCTACCATACCGATCTATTTTATGGCCTGCCTGAAAGTCTCCAAGTTAATCAAAGAAGCCTCAACCATATTTTCAGGAAGTTTTTTTGGAGTGGGACAGGGGAGCAACATAAATTCTCCTTAGTTGCATGGGAAAAATTATGTACCCCTTAGGAGGTTGGGAGTGCGGGTCTGAAGCAAATCATGCTAATGAATCTTGCCACGGGGCTTAAGCTTGTGTGGGGCATGTACGCAAAAGGTGAGAAAAGGTGGGTCAAAGTTCTCATGAGGAAATACTTAGATTTTGATTGCTCAACCCAAATATTAACCACCATAAACCCCTCAAAGGGATTAGTAATCTGGAACTACATATTGGAGTGTAGATATATCATCTCCAAACATGTCAATTGGGAAGTGAGAAACGAGCAAAGTGTTTCCTTTTGGGGAGAATCCTGGGGAGGACAAAAGCCTATTGTTGAGTATCCCAATTTGGAAGCCATCAGAGTGAAGACTTCTAGAGTTTTGGGCACAAAGGTGTGCAACTATGGGAAGACGGTTTAGTGAAACAGGGCATGACAATGGGAGTGGAACCCCTTGAATGGCATTGTTGCCCCCCATGATAAAAAAATGGCACTTATTGAGATTTTAAAGAATAGAACCTTCGCCCCCTCTAATCAGGAAGATGAAATCAAATGGTGTGGATTAGAAATGGGGAATACGAGGTGAAGTTGGGCTACTTGGTCAAGAAAATGGTGATTGCAAGACAAAATTGGTCGTGCAATCTCATGTGGAGCAACAATTGCCTCCCAAAAGCTGGGGTTTTCTCCTGGATAGCAATGCAAAAAATAATTTTGACAAAAGATAGGCTTGCCACCTTCAGAATCCAAGGCCTTGGAAGGTGTGTCATGTGCAAGAACAACAATGAGTTTGTGGATCACATCTTATTGACTTTCCCATATGTGGATAACTACTGTCCAAAAGTTCTTCATGTCCAAGCTAAACTATCAAAGCCCTATTCTGGAAGACATTGTGGGATGGTTCAATATGTGGCATCTTTCGAACAAGAAGTCTGTGTTTGGTGGCATTTGGGAAATCATGCCATCAACCATGATATGGGAGACTTGGAAAGAGTGCAATTGGAGGATATTTCAAGGGAAGGAAATAGAGCACGAGAGATTGTGTGGAAAAATCGAAGGAGTAGTTACAAAACTAGTCAATGAAGCAGCACAGGGAAAAACCCTCAAAAAAGTAATATTCTCAAGTTGGGATGGTAGAATCATAAAATCATTCACAAGCCTAAGAATCTCGAAGCTAAGAGGGAATGAAAGTAGTGACCAAAATGCAAAAAAAAAAATTGGAAGTCAAATGGCTGCCCCAGAGGAGGGATGGCTTAAGGTGAACTTCGATGGCACTTCCAAGGGCAACCCTAGCCTGGGTGGTGTTGGATGTGTGGTACGGGATAGTCAGGGAATTGTGCTTGCAGACAAATTAGTTGCCTTAGGGATCTGCACAAACAATGAAGCCAAGTTCAAGGCGGCCTTGATCGGTCTACAATTGGGGTTGGAAGTAGGTGCAAAGTGAATACACTTAGAGGGTGACTCACTAATCACAATAAACTCCATCTGAATCAACACAATGCCAAGTTGGAAACTCATTCATTGGCTCCAGCCCATACGTGATGTCTTGGTTGGGTTTGATGCATTCTGTGTAAGCCACGTCTATAGAGAGGGAACAAGGTGGCAGATAGGCTGGAAAAAGTGGCAGTGGAAAGTACTTAGGTGATTGATGACGCACAGGTTGGAGATGTACACAACTGAGGAGTTGGGCATTGAAATTGAGAATGCATTAAAGGTCGAGATTGGTGAAATGATGACTTCTATGTTTCGTATTAAAATCTAGGCTCGCTCGAGCGGGGAAGATTGAGGTAGGATCTCAAAAAGATATGAGCATTGAAGTTGCAGGACATGAAGACTTTTAATTCTTGGTATGGTCTCCATATGGATGTGCGAGGTTTTGTTTGAAATAGGGGTGGCAGTGTTCTTTTTTCCCAATTTGATTTTATGCTCTCAACACACTCTTAAGGGGCGATGGAGACTCCACTCTTTCTAAATTCCACGAAGTAGCAGAACGCCTTCCATGGCGAAGTCACTAAGAAGTGGTTGAAGGGGATAATGGTGTCCAAGCACCCACTGGTGCTCCAGGTGGTGAAGGTGGTCCTAGGTCTAGAATTTTTGCAAGCAACCCACAAGCTCAGGGCGAATTGAAAAATCATCGTCATGTTTCTGGTGATGCTTGTGTACATGGGTGTGTCGAAAGCTTAGGGGAAGAAGTTATACCAAATGATTTTTTAGCATTCATTTCTGGGAAATATTGACATGGCATTGGACAACATTGACGGAAACTTCATGACCCCTCAACCGCTACACTGCTACAAGCCCTATGGGAATGGATGGTCGGTACTGTTATGCCTTGCATAACCACCCCACTTTGGTCTGGATCAAAATGGGTCCCCCTTTTCTTTTGATTTCTTTGCTTTTAGTTACTTGCTTTCCTCTTTGGAATTCTTGGGTTTTTTCCTTCTGATTTTAACTTTTGATCTATCTGATTTAATCTTGGTTCTGTCTCAACCTAAATTAGTTTTCCTTCTTGTTAGGAATTCACTAAGATAATTGTAAGCAATGGTGATTTTATTATAATATGCCTTATTTTCTGTTGAGGACTAGTGCAAACCTTCCTTTTTGCAAGCTTAAATCCTACACTTGATGATATTTCTTAGCTGGGGATTGGTTGGAAGGCATTCCTCAAATCTAGTTGATCTGAAAAATTAGCTAAGGAAAAATCGGCAAGACCCTAGAGATGTCAAAGCGAGTGAAATTCATGTGCAGTCAACTATTGGCATGACATCAATCAAAGTCACGGCGACTAGGAGTGTTCTATCGACAAAAAAAAAGAAAGATTTCACTTCGGCAGGAGTCACCTTCTTCGCCAAAAGGTCTTGGCAAAGGTTTTAAGTCTCGCTGATAGTCAGCAAAGCAAAGTGCTTCGGTAGGAGATTTCCTTCGGGAAGAAGTCTCGGTGACTTCTCTGTCTCGCCGACCACTGCCAAAGGGATTCATGTATCGGCATAGGGATTTCTCCCCGCCAAGAGGTCCCAGCGACTTCTCTATGTCTCACCGACCCTGATAAAAGTTATGCCTTTCGGTGGGAAACTTTCCATCAGAGGGATGTCTCAGCGAGTACATTTGGTCACGCCGATAAGGCACAAGGAGGGGGCATCTATCAGTATGACCACAAGGAGGTCTGGGCGACACAAAAGGTCTCGCCAAGAGTCTTACCAAGACGGAAGGGTCCCACCAAAGGTCTAAGGTCGGCAGAGGGTCAAACCTTCTGCATAATGTTTGGCCGAAGGGGTGAGGTTACAACGACACATGTGAAACGAAAGAATGCATGTCGGTATGACTATAGAAGGGTCTTCCCGAAAGGACAGGATTGCTAAAGGATGATGCCTTCGGCGAAGTGTCTTGCCGAACAGGGAAGTCACGCCGAAAGACTCTAACTCGGGATGACTCGAAGGGAATGCAATGGGTTTGGTAGGATGTCCTGTCAACCCAAGAAGGTCTTGGCGACAACAGAGTTCAGTGCAAGGAAGCTTTTGTCGGTGTAAAGTCTCGCCGACCAAAGAATGTCTCAGCGACATGGAGGAAGCCCGGCGAGAGTGAAAAAGATCGGCGAAGGGTCTCGCCGATGGTGAAAGGTCTCACCGAAATGAAAGAGCTCAGGGAGAACAAGTGGATGTCGCCATAGCTCTCGCCGATCGGAGGAGGTCTTATTGAAATGAAAAGGCATCGGCGTAGCTATTGGAGCTCGCTAAGAGGTCTCGGTGACCCCGAAGTGTCTTGTCGATGGAATCAAACAACTTGGTGGAAGAAGAAGACCTCGATATAATGTCTAGGCAAAGAAGAAAGGCCTCACCGATATGAAGGAATATCGGCATAATCTCTTGCCCATTCAACAGGGTCTGACCGAAGTGAAACAAGGCTCGCCCAAGGAGTCTGGCGTCGCCTAACTCTCACCGATGCAGAACGAGCTTGATGACAGAAAACAAAAGCTTGGCATGACGCCCTGCCAACTTGATGGGATCTTCCTAATGCAAAGTGGGCTCAGCAAGAATGAAAAGGAGTTCACTAAAACTCTTGCCGACATGAAATAACAGGCATCGGCAAAAGGGGATTCCATCGCAAGAGGGTCTTGGTGAGATATTTGTGTCTACCGATAGGACGTGCCTCCGGGGAGAATTAACGCGTTCACTGAAAGGAAAAGGAGCTCATGGAGATGTCCTGGCAAAGGGAAAGGTAGCACCGAAGCATAAGGGAGCAAGCTCGGTGAAGAATACGAGGAAATCAGGGAGACTCCATACAAGGAGACTTCACTATGAGGTCATAGCGATGAGCGATAGTCTCCCCGGCATGAAAATGAGGATCGCCATTGGAATCCTAAGGTGCGCTGGGGTGTCTTTTCAAGAGCATGTTTTCTGGCCGATAGGTTTTGGGAGCTCGGTATAACTTCTATAGCTCGCCAAAGTGTCTTACCGACTGTCTTGTGTCATGCCGATAACTACATAGTGGTAATATCGCATCGGGGAGACACCGATGGTGTCTCACCGACATGCGATACCATTCACACCACTTTTGACCACCAAGGAATCCTGTGTGGCATGCTATCATCCAATTAGAGAGAGCTAAGCTGAGCCTTTGACTGATTGACCACTCCTGTGAAGGAAAGACTAACAAAGTGTGACCGGGTGGATTTCTTTTGGGAGCAGGTGGCGATTGATTGGCTCAGGTAGTGTTTCAGATTGGTAAGGAGGTCCGACAGTGCTTTCAACAGGTGGTTAACACGCAAAAAAAGCCCAAAGCGAGCAGAAGGCCACTTCAATGAAGAAAGCCATGACTCAGAAGGACAGTTGTGGTGACCACTGATGACAGAGGTAGTTGGTATTAATGGCGGGATATCCTGGTGCATTGAAGGCGACCCTAAGAAGGAGTTTAAGGATGGACACGAAGGCTTGAAGTAAAGACTGCAGCAACAAAAGATCTACAGATCTTTTCCAAAAACCCTTCATCAGCATGGACAACAATGATTCACATTAAATGCACAACCGACTTTCCTCAAAAGATCGAAGGGCCGACCTTCATGTAGTGAAGCAGATATTTTGTAAAACCCTAGTGCAAGGGACAACACATTCAAGTTGATTGCATCTTGTATATAATGCATGCTTGCCTCTTGGAAAAGGTTAGAACTTTTTTGGAAGGAAAACAGAGCTTTGTGAGAAGGATTTGAAAGAAAGTTAGGACTGTTAGGAATTAGTCAGCTATCAGAAGGAGAGAGTTGTATCTTGATTCTGAGTAATAAGAGCTTCTCTTTGTTTTCTTGGTCAGTAGTAAGATTTTAGTACAGGCTGTAATGTATTCTCTAAGTTCTCTTAGTGTAGTTGGAAACAATCTAGAGCTTCAGATTCTCTGTACACTGGTGATTGTGCTAGTTTTGTAAATATTGTTTATCTGTTTTAATAACACTAGAAATAATCAGAGTTTAATCTACTTCTTATTGTGTTCCTGAATGATGTTTGTCTTAATTTGATCATTCGATTTGTGAAATCTTCAAGGAATGAAATATTGTTTTATGTTTTATTTAAATGGTAATTAAAATATGTTATGCGAATTAGCACTGTGAATGAAAGAGGTTGTGTGTGAATCACAAGCTCATCTTGTTCTATAGTTTTGGTTACAAATTCCTTGAAGTTAACAAGTCTGGTTAAGACTGGATGAACTGTTCTTTTCTATTTCAAAACCCTGATCTATCTTTTGTTGTTTCTTTAAAACCCTAGTTAAAGTAGGTTTCATTTCACGCTTGATCTTAGAACAATCCAGAAGCTTAACACTAGCAGGCCCCTTGAATATTACTATTGCATTGACCACTAAGTAACATCAGTACAGTTGAGACCCAACTACCAAGACCTTGGGAGCTAAGGCATCCATGTGTTGCCTTTCTCTTTCAGGAGAAGCAAAGTAGTAATATTCTGTTTGCATTGTTGTTGTGCAAAAATCACCATCAATAGGAACTAGCGCTAGAAGGAGGTCCTAGAAAGGAAAAATGGAGAACATTCGGTCTTTCTCACTAGAGAAGCCCCACATAGTTCTTTGATCAGCAGAGAATCCATCACCTTTCATAGAACTTAAGACCCCAACAAGACACAAGAATCATAGGGCAACAACCATACCACCCTTATCAGCTTCACTCACTCCACCAGGCTTCTCACCAATACCCCAGTGGATACCTATCAATCCACCATCACGTCCATCTCAATTGTCATCACAACTAATTCAACCCATACCACAACTAGCTCAACCACCACCACCACCACCAATACCAATGGCATTCTTCTAGAATAATCCCTCTCCATTGGGGACTATTCCTGGAGGTTTTCATGACTTGCCTAAGAACCTTGATAAATTCTACCCTAAGTATTTTCATGGTGAATCACGGAGTGCTGAGGATCACATACAGGCTTTCAAGGATGCTTGTACTAGAGCTCAATTAGCTCACCATGATGTAGTCTGTAAGTTATTCCCTTACTTTTTAGGGGATATGGCCTACAATTGGTACCTTAATCTGCCTCAAGGTTCCATCCTGACCTGGACACATTTGGAAAATGCCTTTATCAACCAATTCAAGGTTTATGTGGACCTGACTCTTTTATATCATCAATTTGCTACCATTAGGAAGGAGCCAGGTGAGTCTTTTCCCTTGTTCAATACCAGATTCCAGCGAATGTATAGAAGATTGCAAGATCCCTATCTAGTCACTGAGGACAGTGCTATTCTAGCTTACTTTAGAGTGATAGACCCCTTGCTTGGCTTGTTCTTGCAAAGAACTTACTAACCAGCTAAAATTGATTCTCTATCCAAAGTTTATCATTTAGCTATCAAGTTGTAGTAACAAGTCAGTTCTCAACAAGGAGGCCTAGGAGGGGGTTTCCCTTCGATAGGATATTAGATGCATAGCCCAACTCCTTTATTTAATATTGTCTCGGGAATGTCTCCTTCCCACTACAGGCCTATATCTGAATTGCAAACTCAACCACCTATCCCATTCTTTGCTACTAGAACTTCTGATCCCTTTCAGCAATCACAACTTCCTCAAATTTCCCAGGGTTATCATAACGAAGTTGGAACACCAAGTCATGGTGGTCAGCCACCTACTGCTAAGAATGTGGAGAGGGAGAAGACAGTCTAGCTTACAAATCAGGTAGAAACATTGAAGAAAACATTGTCCCAAGTTACAAATGACATGGCTCAGCTTTGGTTGAACCCTTCCCAAAACCAAAGGAACTACCCCAATCAAAATAGTAGCAACCAAGGTACTTTATCATAATAACAAATAACTACAAACCGTGAGAGGTTATCACAAAAGCTTCTAATGTAGGACATAATCAAAACTCTAACAACAACATGCAATGGAACATGTGGCCCAATAATAGGTAGCTTACTTTGAGACCGAAATAGGGGTTTATAAACAAGAAGAAATTCTAACCTTCTCGGTTCTCAATGCCAAGGACATGCCAAAAATAAAGTTCCCTGACCCCACAATTAATGAAAATCAACAGGCCCTAATTAGAAAGCCGCAATAAGACCAACTGGTCTTAGGAGAAGACACCGATTTATTAAGTCTTTTACTCCCAAATTGGTGTAGGCTACATTATCAAAACCACTTTGAATTCACGTGTCAACTCTGTATGGACACCTTAGGTTGCATCCCTCAAGCTGAAAAGAATAGCCCAAGGAATTTTGAGACAACTGCAGACCACTTTCTATTCGAAGTCCAAGAAGCAACAATGCTAACCAGGGATAGGGTGCCTTCAATAGGAGTTCTTTCTCAAATAGATCCAACCCCAGATATACTCCTAAATCAACATGTTGATAAAGAGAAGCCCCAAGGTTTGTTTGATACCCCTACACTCATAAATGAAACAAAACTCAAGGAATCAACAAAAGGGACAAATGATTGCCAGGAAAATAACCAGAGGTTAGATGATACAACTGAGCCAGAATTGCAAAGTATACCTAGAGAATCTTTAGAGAATTCTTCCCCTGTGACTGGTCCCAAGGATAAAGAACTCCCACCTTTGGCTGATCCTATTCAAATACCTGTGAAAACTTCAAAAGGATCACCCCCTGCTTCTGATCACTTGTGGACCCTAACCTTTGATGGATCTAAGTCCAAAACCGGTTGTGGTGTTGGAATTGTACTAACCAGCCCGAAAGGGAAAGTTTTCTTTGCCTCTTATAGGCTGCAATTCGGGTGCACTAATAATGTAGCTGAATATGAAGCTCTGGCACGAGGACTAATTTTTGCACACAAGAAGAAAGTTACAGCCCTGATGGTCAAGGGAGATTTAGAAGTGGTTGTCAAGCAAGTGCGCAGTCAGTACACCTGCCACAATAAAAGGTTGGCAGCATATAGAAACAGGGTATGGAATCTGATCAAAGACTTTGATGCATTTGGGATCAGCTTAATCCCTAGAGAAGAAAATCAGGTGAGCGATTCACTGGCTGTTACTGCAAGCACCTTGGAGCCTATGCAAGGCTCCAAATTTAAAAGATTCTCAGTAGAACTAATGTCCACCCCAGCTATTCCTAACAATATCAAGAACTTCTAGGTCTTTGATGATGATCGACATATCCTTGCTTTCCTGGCAAGTTCAGATGTTTTTGAAGGACAAATTATAGATGAATCCAACAGTGATCAGGGAGATTGTAATCCTGAGGAATGTGATATAGAAGGAGTCCTTAATTTGAAAAGTAATAGCATTCCCAGGGGAATGGTGGCATTGGAGAGAATTTTTGACTCAGATTTGAAGGCTCAAGAAAAGATATCAGCTGAAGGCAAGGGAGGTGAATATGAAATGGTTAACCTAGCTTACTCGGGTCCTGAAAGGAATGTCTACATAGGGAAGGTCTACCCTGAAGAAATTAGAAAATACATATTGAGGGTACTGAAAAGGGATATTGCTGTGATTGCTTAGGAGTATCAAGACTTCTAGACATTTGATTCTGCTATCATGACCCACACCATCCCCTTAAAGCCTGAGGTTAAACCTTTCTGACATAAGCAGTGCCCTGTCAATGCCCTGATTGAGCCATTGATCTACAAAGAAGTTCAAAAGTTGTTGTCTGCAAGGATAATCTTCCCTATGTGCCATTCAACATGGGTAGCCAACCTAGTTCCATTCCACAAGAAAAATGGGGAGATCAGGCTATGTGTTGACTTTAGAAATCTGAATAAAGCATCAGAAAAGGATAACTATTTGCTTCCTTCTCTGGATGAAGTCTTGTAGACTGTCAATGGAGCGCAGATGATGTCTTTCCTAGACAGCTACTCTGGATACAATCAGGTGATGGACAAATGCGAGGACAGGATGAAGATGGCTTTCACTACCAAGTGGGGGACGTTCGCATACAGAAGGATGCCATTCGGCCTGATAAATGCTAGAGCTACTTTCCAGCGCACCATGGACATAGCTTTCAAGGATCTGATTGGTAAATGTATTATTGTTTACATAGATGACCTAACGGTGTTCTCCAAGGATTGATTAAACCATGCTGCTGACTTGGCCAAGGTTCTGGAACGATGCGTCTAGTATGGAGTCTCATTGAATCCAAAAAAATATGTGTTTGAAGTCACAAAGGGAAAGCTTTTGGGACATATAATCTCTGAAAGGGGAATATCAATCAATCTGGACCGAGTCGAGTCCATTTTGAAGATCAATCAGCCAGGAAGTAAGAAAGAAATGAAGTCTTTCTTCAAGAAAATTAACTTCGTGAGAAAGTTCATCACAGGCTTTGCAAAGATTGTAAAGCCATTAAACGAAATGATGAAGAGGGACGCCAGAACAGAGTGGAAAAAGGAGGCGAAGGCCGCATTTGCACAGGTCAAGTAGTCCATTTCAGAAGCACTTGTGCTTGCCAGCCCCGATTACCTCAAGTTTTTCTACATTTACTCTTTCACCTCTGAGCATTCATGCGTGACTGTATTAACTCAACAACAAGAGGAGGCGGAGGAGAGACCAATTGCGTTCATGAGCTCTCCATTCAAAATTGTGGAGATCAAGTACCCACCTCTGGAGAAGCAAGCCTTCGCACTGGTTTGGGCCGTCAATAAATTTTGACATTACATCCTTCGAAGTCAAGTCGTCGTTGTAGTTTCTGATGTGGCTGTGAAGTCCCTGTTGATGCAAAGCGAGCTAGGAGAAAGAAGAGGCAAGTGGATGGCTATCTTGTAAGAATTTGATTTGGAAATACATCCCATGAAATTAGTTAGGGGCATGGGTTTATCTCAGTCCATGGCGAATGTTGGTGATAACATTGTCTATCAACAATACACAACCCAATCCTTTTCCGATGATCCCTGGTATATTGATGTTGTTCGCCTAATGCTTAACAATCGATGTCTGAACGGGATGAATTCAACTCAGAGGAGAGATCTAATACTAAAGAGTTCTTATTATATGTTCAAAGGAAGTTTGCTATACAGGAGGAACTTTGAAAGAATATACCTAAGGTGCCTTGATCATCAAGAGGCCAAGCAAGTGATCTTTGAGTTTCATGGGAAACATGGTATAGGTCATGGTTTTGCAGATTCGTTGGCACACCAGATTCTTTGATCTGGTTATTATTGGCCCTGCGTATTCAAGGACACACACCAGCATGTGAGGACATCTCACACTTGCCAAGTTTCTGCACCAAGGGAATGCTATGCAGCTATGCCACTACAGCCAGTTTACGAGGTAAGGCCATTTGCCCAGTGGGCACTAGATTTCATTGGAGTGATTAACTTGAATTCCTCTACAGGACATAACTTTATCTTGACTGCTACTGATTACTGTATGAGGTTGACAGAGGCCATACCTTGCAAAAACAACACAATCGAGGTAGTGACCAAGTTCCTCACCGAATGCATCACTACGAGGTTTGGGGTACCCTTCGCTCTGGTATGTGATAATGGTTCCTCTTTTTCTTTTGCTGAGTTTGTTTTTTGGGCCTATGAACACAAGATCATCTTAAAGTATTCCTCAAACTATTATCTGCAAGGCACTAGAGTTGCAGAGTCTACCAATAAGAATCTCTTAGGGGTGGTTAAGAGACTGTTAGAGCATAACCCTAGGGATTGGCACACCCAACTTAGATTCACATTATGGGCAGATAGGACTAGGATTAAGGTTGCCTTAAACACCTCACCATTCAAGTTGGTATATGGCCAAGAGCTTATCTTTCCTATCCATTTGCAAATACCTATTCTGGAGTTCATGCATAAATTTTACTCCAATGACAATAGGATAGAGGTAAGACTAGCTACTCTATTAAAACTAGAAGAACAAAGAGATGCTGCTTTACAACAATTCTTCAGACATCAGTCTATTGTCAAATATTGGTTTGACAAAAGAGCCAAGATAAAAGATTTTAGGATATCAGACCTAGTACTGTTATAGGATAAAGCCAATGAAAAGAAGGGTAGCCATCAAAATTTTGACAAACTATGGTTGGGTCCTTATCAAATTGCTGAGATCCTAGGGGAAAATGCTTTCAGACAGAGTAGCTTAACTAGGGAGCTGGTTCCTTTGCCTATTAATGGGCAGTTCCTCAAGCACTATTTTGAATCATGAGGCTTGTTAAATTTATGTTCTGTATATAAGTAATTCGTTGTTTTCTTTATGTAAGTAATTTATTTTGTCTCTTGTTTGTAGATAATCTGCGGTTGTGTATATAGTTGTTGTACTTCGGTTTGTGAGCAAGTTTTTCCTTTATATAAATAACTTGCTGCTCCTTGTGTAAGTAATTTGCTCTTTGTCTCTTTGTAGTCTGCTGTTCTTTGTTTGAGTTTGGCTTGCTGCTTATATTTTTGTTTCTATCTCCTTTTGTTTTGTTTTTTTGTTGTTTTTTGTTTGTGCTGCTCTTTAGGGGTTGATCTGTTCCTTCCATCTGAAGCTGTGGGTTGTTATTTGAAGCATACTTTGGTCATTAGGAGAGAAGTGGTTTAGATATTTTCAGGTTATCTGATTCGATGATTCTGTCCTAAATTCTTTGTTTCATGTTTGTTTTCAATAAAGGTTGTGAAAAGTTCTTCAAGAACAAGGTACCAAGTAAGTAGGATTCATCAGTTCCCCTGAATTTGCCACAAATCCTTAAAATCATCTCCTCTTCTAGTAGTTTATTTATCTAAGGATGACAGTATTGTAAAATTTGAGTGAAAATTTTGACTTCCAAGTGTTGTTATGAGGTCCATTGTAGTTTTCAACCTAGATCAGATATTAAACATCTGATATATTGAAAAAAGAAGAAGCAAAATTAAATGAAATATCTGAAACTCCAAAAGAAAAGAAAACAAAAGAATTATCAAAAGAAGAAGAATCAATATGAATGGGTGATTCTAGTATCTCTACCAGGGCTATGGACGCCTGTCTGGGAGTAGAGAAATTTTGTGATAGAACTAGAGGTATCTCCGTCGGGGCTATGTACACTTGACTGGCAGCGGAGCAATGCCTAGGATATCATTGCACGAAGGAAATCAACTCATGTAGCCCAAATTTTACACATTGTTATTCAAAAGATGGAGAACTTTATGAAAGGAATGATGCACTATTAAGCACACACATAGATTCAGGGGTAGCCATTGTTTGACTTACATTTGAGATTTTAGCTCTACCTTGCTTGTTCTAACCGACCTAACTGGAGTTGTGATGTTCATGAACTAGGAGTTTTGGGTAGATGAATCCTTCAGATTCATGAAAATGGTTAAACCATTTTCCCAACCGAGTTGCCATTTGTTATGCCTTGCATAACCACCCCACTTTGGTTTGGATCAAAATGGGTCCCCCTTTTTCTTTTGATTTCTTTGCTTCAGGTTACTTGCTTTCCTCTTTGGAATTCTTGTGTTTTTTCCTTCTGATTTTGACTTTTGATCTATCTGATTTAATCTTGGTTCTGTCTCAACCTAAATTAGTTTTCCTTCTTGTTAGGATTTCACTAAAAAAATTGTAAGCAATGGTGATTTAATTATAATATGCCTTATTGAGGACTAATGCAGACCTTCCTTTTTGCAGGGTTAAATCCTACACTTGATGATATTTCTTAGCTGGGGCTCGGTTGGAGGGCATTCCTTAATCTAGTTGGTCTTAAAAATCAGCTAAGGAAAAAATCGGCAAGACCCCAGAGATGTCACAGCGACTGAAATTCATGTGCAATCAACTATCGACATGACATCAATCAAAGTCACGATGACTAGGAGTTTCCTATCGGCAGGAAAAGATTTCACTTCGGTGGGAGTCACCTTCTTCGCCAAAAGGTCTTGGCAAAGGTTTTAAGTCTCGCCGACAGTTAGCAAAGCAAAGCACTTCGACAAGAGGTTTCCTTTGGGAAGAAGTCTCGACGACTTCTCTATGTCTCGCCGACCGCTGCCAAAGGGATTCATGTATTGACATAGGGATTTCTCCCCGCCAAGAGGTCCCGACGACTTCTCTATGTCTCACCGATCCCGATAAAAGTTATACCTTTCGACGGGAGACTTTCCTTCGAAGGGAGATCTCGACGAGTACATTTGGTCACGTCGACAAGGCACAAGGAGGGGGATCTATCGGTATGACCGCAAGGAAGTCTTGGCGACACAAAATTGATTTCGCCAAGAGTCTTACCAAAACGAAAGGGTCCCATCAAAGGTCTAAGGTCGGCAAAGGGTAAAACCTTCGGGATAATGTCTGGCCGAAGAGGTGAGGTTACAACGACACATGTGAAATGAAAGAATACATGTCGGTATCACTATAGACGGGTCTTCCTGAAAGGAAAGGATCGCTAAAGGATGATGCCTTCGGCGAAGTGTCTTGCCAAATAGGGAAGTCACGCAGAAAGGCTCTAACTCGAGGTGACTCAAAGGGAATTTAACGGGTTCGGTAGGATGTCCTCCCGACCCAAGAAGGTCTTAGTGACAATAGAGTTCGGTGCAAGGAAGCTTCGGTCGGTGTAAGGTCCCGTCGACTGAAGAATGTCTCAGCGACATGGAGGAAGCCCGACGAGAGTGAAAGAGATTGGTGAAAGGTCTCGCTGCAGGTGAAAGGTTTCACCGAAACAAAAGAGCTCGGGGAGAACAAATGGATGTCGCCATAGCTCTCGCCGATCGGAGAAAGTCTTATTGAAATAAAGAGGCATCGGCGTAGCTGTTGGAGCTCGCTAAGAAGTCTAAGCGACCCCGAAGTGCCTTTCCGATGGAATCAAACAACTTAGCAGAGGAAGAAGACCTCGATATAAGGTCTTGGCGAAGAAGAAAGGTCTCGCCGATATGAAGGAATATCGGCATAATCTCTTGCCGATTCAATAGGGTCTGGCTGAAATGAAACAAAGTCGCCGAAGGATGGTTGGCTCGGTGTGATGTCTCACCGACCCAGCGGGTCTCATCGAAAAGAAGATGAGCTCGAGGGGCATTCGCCATGACTTCTCGTCAAGGTCATGTTTTCGCCATAGGGTCTTGGTGAAGGAAGGGAGTCTTGCTGATAACAAGGGAAGGCTCGGTAAGAGAAGAAACTTTGGGGTAAGGTCTCCCCAAAACCATGAGGTCTCCCTAACAGAAAACAAGGCTCGCCCAAGGAGTCTGGCGTCGCCGTAACTGTCGCTGATGCAGAATGAGCTCGATGACAAAAAACAAAAGCTCTGCATGACGTCCTGCCAACCTGATAGGATCTTCCTAATACAAAGTGGGCTCGGCGAGAATGAAAAGGAGTTTGCTGAAACTCTTGCTGACATGAAATAACAGGCATTAGCAAAAGGGGATTCCATCGCCACAAGGTCTTGGCGAGATCTTTATGTCTCACCGATAGGATGTGCCTCTGGGGAGAATGAACGTGTTCGCTGAAAGGAAAAGGAGCTCACGGAGATGTCCTGGCAAAGGGACTTGGTCACACTGAAACATAAGGGAGCGAGCTCGGTGAGAACACGAGGAAATCGAGGAGACTCCATACGAGTGAGGAGACTTCGCTATGAGGTCACAACAATGAGCGATAGTCTCCCCGACATGAAAATGATGATTGCCATGGAATCCTGAGGTTCACCGAGATGTCTTGCCAAGAGCATGCAGTCTTGGATAGGTTTTGGGAGCTCAGTATAACTTCTGTAGCTCGCCGAAGTGTCTTACCGACTATCTTGTGTCATGCCGATAACTGCATAGTGGTAATATCGCATCAGGGAGACACCGATGGTGTCTCACCGACATGCGATACTGTTCATACCACTTTTGACCACCAAAGAATCCTACGTGGCATGTGATCATCCAATTAGAGAGAGTAAGATGAGCCTTTGACTGATTGACCACTCCTATGAAAGAAAGACTAACAGAGTGTGACCGGGTGGATTTCTTCTAGGAACAAGTGGTGATTGATTGGCTCAGATGGTGTTTCAGTTTGGTAAGGAGGTCCAACGGTGCTTCTAATGGGTGGTTAATGCGCAAAAAGGCCCAGAGCGGGCAGAAGGCCACTTCAATGATGAAAGCCATGACTTAGAAGGACAGTTGTGGCACCACTGATGACAGAGGCAGTTGGTATTAATGGCGGGATATCCTGGTGCATTCAAGGTGACCCTGAGAAGGAGTTTAAGGATGGACACGAAGGCTTGAAGTAAATACTGCAGCAGCAAAAGATCTACAGATCTTTTCCAGAAACCCTTCATCAGCATGGACAACAATGATTCACATTGAATGCACAACCGACTTTCCTCAAAAAGATCGGAGGGCCGACCTTCATGTAGTGAAGCAGATATTTTGTAAAACCCTAGTGCAAGGGACAACACATTCAAGTTGATACATCCTGTATATAAGGCATGCTTGCCTCTTGGTAAAGGTTAGAACTTTTGGAAAGGAAAACAAAGCTTTGTTAGAAGGATTTAAAAGAAAGTTAGGACTATTAGCAATTAGTCAGCTAGCAGAAGGAGAGAGTTGCATCTTGTTTCGATAATAAGAGCTTCTTTTTCTTCTTGGTTAGCAGTAAGATTTTAGTACAGGCTGTAATGTATTCTCTAAGTTCTCTTAGTGTAGTTGGAAACAATCTGAGCTTCAGATTCTCTGTACACTGGTGATTGTGCTACTTTGTAAATATTGTTTATCTATTTTAATAATAGTAGAAACAATCAGAGTTTAATCTACTTCTTATTGTGTTCTTGAATGATATTTGTCTTAATTTGATCATTCGATTTGTGAAGTCTTCAAGGAAATGAAATATTGTTTTATGTTTTATTTAAATGGTAATTAAAAATATGTTATTGAATTAGCACTGTTAATGAAAGAGGTTGTGTGTCAATCACAAGTTTATCTTGTTCTCAGTTTTAGTTTAAAATTCCTTGAAGTTAGCAAGTCTAGTTAAGGTTGGATGAACTATTGTTCTTTTCTGTTTCAAAACCCTGATTATCTTTTTATATTTCTTTAAAAACCCCTAGTTAGAGTAGGTTTTATTTTCATGCTTGATCTTAAGAACATCCAGAAGCTCAACACCAGCAGGCCCCTTGAATATTACTGTTGCATTGACCACTGAGTAACATCAAGACAATTGAGAGACCCAACTACAAAGACCTTGGGAGCTAAGCATCCATGTGTTGCCTTTCTTTAGGAGAAGCAGAGTAGCAATATTCTATTTGCATTGTTATGGTGCCAAAATTTCCATCAACAATACCTTAATTTGAAAGAAACTTAAATTTTAGTAAAGGGAGTGTCCAACATTTCAATGGCTTCTTGTATAGTTTTCAAGTTGTGATGGTGTAGGAGTGGGCTTATTAACCATCAATCTATTTTCTTTCCTTAGGGGAGGAATATAAGGGACCTTGATAGGTTTTGAAACCACATTCTCTTTAAGTTTATAAACTTGTTTGATTTTATGAGGCACAATGGGAATTGTATGGCTATCTTTTTCTCTCTTGTAGGATATAGGTGGAAGAATAGCATCATGTTTTGTTTCTTTTGGTTGAAGAATAGGTCCATCCATAACATTTGGTGTGGGAGAAATTACTATGGATCTTTTAGTTTCAAGTGGGATATTGGCAAGAAATAACTCTACTATAAGCTTTGCTTTGAATTTTTGATAAGATTTTAAAAATAAACCTTCACAAGGTTTTATAAGTTCTATAGGTTCAAGAAAAAAGAAAACCAATGAAAAGTTCCCTCAAGAAGACAAAGGATTAAATCCACTATGATGCACTATAAAAATTTGGTTATCAAATGGAAAATTCAAGCACTTGTGGATGACCAATGGGATGAAATTCATGGAGCATGTAGCCATGGATAGCCTAACTTCACATGAAATTGATTCAATGTCAGGATGATGGAATGATACATCTAATTGTTTTAATCCAAATTTTAATCAAAGAGTGAACCTATCATAGGGCGAGCAAAACCATTATGTGTTTTGATCCATGCTTTTGATTTTTCATAAAAATCTTGGAAAATTTCATACACAAATAAGAATTATCAATGTTCACATTGTCTAAACACACATAATTAATTAATATCCCATTTTTAGGCTTGTCATTGATTCTTTTGGTTATGCAAAGAGGACTATCAGGTGCATGTTTAATTATATCACTATTTGAGAAAGCAATGTTAAGAGAAAAGTTGGTTTTTCCTTTACGAGGTTTAATTTCAATGAATCCAATCATAGCATCTAGACCGTCTCCATTATCACTCTTATCATCATTAGTTATATCTTGTATCTTGTTAACATTCATCACATCATTCTTGTTATCACTAGATTTTACAAATAAGACACAATGGTTTGGTATTAGATTGATAAATATTTACAATTTTTGTTAGGTGGGGCAAAAAACTTATTTCCTTGATCATTAACTCTACCCAACTAGATGTGATTGCAATCAATGATGTCTCGCAGTATAGAATTAAGATGCATGTAATTTTCTATATCATGTCCAACTTGTCGATGATATTGGAAAAAGTCATTTGAGTTATATTTCCAAGGTAAAGGCTTAGTAGTATCAAGAGGTCTAATGAGAGGTAAGGTGATTAAGTTCTTCCTCAAGAGTTAAAACATAATAAAATGGAGGGTACCAGGTAACAGGGTGAATTTTTTATTCCTATCCTAATATTGGTATAGAGTTGATGTTTTTATGGTAGCCACTTGAAGTTCAACATGGTTGGCTGGTTGAGGTGGATTTATCTATATAAAGCCATTATTTTGTTTCTTGAATGGTTGAGAATTGTTATGAGGCATGGTTATAGATTTTTTATGATGAGTTGAAGTAGTTTTTCCTATAAATTGATTGAGTTCTAATAATCACAAAGATCCATGCATAATTGTGTAAAAGAGGGAAATTTCATCATCCCAAGCTTATCTTGGATATATTTTTTTGTAAGTTATCAATGAACATTCCTTGAAGATCGACATTAAGAAGTTTCATGTTGATTTGTGAGTAAGGCAATTGATAATGTGCTAGAAAATTAGTGATCTTTTCATCTATATTTTATTTACATTGCATCAAATTAGTTAGGGCCATCTTAGGACCAATGTGCACTTGGAAATGGTTTACAAATACATTAACAAGATCATTAAATGAGTGGAATGAGTTATTTGGTTGGGAACATAATCATTCAAAGGTTTTATCTTTTAAGGACCTAGGAAAAAGCTTAGCCAAGAGCTTTTCTTCAAAACTGAAGTCACTACATAAGGTTGTATATGTTGGAGACATGGTTACTAGGATCTTCTTTACCATCGTAATTATCAAATATAGCTATCTCTATACCTTGTGCAATTTGTGCTCTCAATATCTCTAATGGAAATGGGTTTCTTTTGACATAGTATGAAGGTTTTCTAGTTTGGTTTTTGTTCAATGTTGTTATTTGTTGTTGGAGGGATGTGAAATTTTGTAAAAATTGGCTTATGAAGAAATCATTCATTATGTTTTGAGATGGAGGGGAATATGGTGGAGGTGTATATGTCTTAGGTGAACAATTAAATTTCAAGTTTATGAGAGGTAGAGGGTTAGGAGATATGATATTTGAATTCACAAAGCTAAAAGGATTCCCTTTGGAAATACCCAAATTTGGAGTGATATTGTTGGTTGGCTACATTGTTATTGTAATAGATGGATTGGTCTATATACGAATAGAAGGTATGATTGTAGGGGGAGATATTTGTTTTCCTTGTTGAATTTGAGTGTATCCCAAAGTTTGGCACAACTAGCCATTGTAGGAACATGATTACCAATAATGTGGGATAGGCTACAAACATCTCTATTAGTAATTCATTTTCAAGGATTCTCCTCTTGTTTTCTATGATAAGAATGATACTACCAGTAATATATTCTATACTCACATATTATTTAAGTTTTTCTAAGGCTTTATCCATTTTTTGCAAGTTCTCTTAAGGTACATTAGAAACAATGGTTTCAACATCAGTAGAAGTAGTGGTCATAGGATATGTGACATCGGGGATGGAGTCCAACATGGGTTGAATAATGCCAATAATATGAGTGAAATAGTTGGAAAGCCCAATATCCACAATAGATGTACCAGCATGGGATGCCACGAGTCTCGAACTACTTCACTAAATTATTATTAGTAGGACACCAGGTTGTGATACTCATGCAAGTTTCACCAAACCAAAAGTGTACCCAAAATGAACAAAAGACACTAAATAAATATAGTAAACATCAGAAATAGGAAACATAATACAATTATTAAACAAGATATTACAATTTCCATGTCTGAAATATGATAATTGACTGATTTTAGATATGAGAACTTGAAAATGATTATTTTTGAAGGCTAATTTTGTTGTTTTTTTAAATCATTGTATTTCACCAATTAAAATTAATGCAAGCAACTATAGAAATATTCAATTTCTAAAAGTGAAATAGAGATCTACAAGCTAGAAAAAACTAATCATACAAAGATGAAAAAGTGTGCAAAAAATTGTAAAATCACTTGTACTAGGACAGGTTCACCCTATGGTGAATGAGTCTTATGACAGGGTTGTAAAAAAATTAAATTTAAGTGTTTAACTTCATATTTAAGCTCATTGTTCCTAACTATAAATAGACTCTTGAGTGACAATTTTTCCAGAAATATGATGAAATACAAATAAAATTTAAATGACAATGTATGAACAAAATTAAAACTTTAACGAATGCAATTTTGAATGAAATTTTGATCTAAATGATATAAACACACCTTAATGCAAGATATTATGTAGAAAGTATGCAATTTTTTTTGGTTTTTTATGAGCTTAAATGATGCAAATATGCAATATGTAACCCTAAATGAAATGTAGGAAAAGATGATGCAAAACCTAGGTCTATAATTTCAAGGATCTCCAAATTAGAAAAGGTATGATGTACAATTATGTTAGGTTCACCAAAATAAAAAGTGGGAAAGGTGTTCCTTCATTTTAAGGGGACATTTTCTCTATTTGTACCTTTCCCTAAGGAATTTCATTAGGAAAGAGATCACAATGTGTAATGATTGGCTTTCAGCCTCAATGGTGAGTCAATGAAACCCGAGTGTCAGTCCTTAAGACAATAGGACATGTTTGAAACCAAATTGAAATGATTTGCAATGCTCAACCTAGATGAAAAATATGACCTAGAACATGAAATGTAAATTCTTGAAAGTATAGAAATTGAAATCATAGTTTGTAGGAAGATCTAAGAAAGCTGAGGACACATGTACCAACCACCAAAAGTTGGTTTTGAGCTCTTTTGAAGGATAGGTTCGCCCGAGGGTGAATGGGTCTTGGTTAGGGCTTTTGAAAATACTTTTGGTAGTCCTCTAAGGTAGGATCCTAGCTTATGTTTTGCACAAGTTCTACTATAAAAAATTTAGATATAAAATTTGCAATTGAGTTTTCATGGCTTGAAAAAAGTGATGACAACAAATGCAATAATGCAAAATTTCTCTTAAAAATCTTCAATCCTTCTTCAAACTATAATATGCACATACAAAGAGAGGGATTTTTTTTTGTTTGAATGGGGGTTTTCCTTAGTCAAACCCCATGTTTGGGTAATTAAACCTTGATAGAAAAATAATGACAATGCAAAAGGAAATGATAACACACACTTGTTTGCTACAACTCACCAAACCTTCAATGGCTTCGCTTAGAGGACTGAAGATAAACATATCACTCCAAGTAACTTGATCTTTCTTTTCTTGATGGATTTGGACACTTGAAAATGCTTGAATGCTTTAGGATCAACAATGCATACTGGCCTTTAGAAGATGACATGAAAACACACAAGCTTGAACATGATGATAAGATCTTGATTGCTGCAACAAATGACTGGTAAATCTGCTCTTGAATTCTCTTGACAATAATATTTTCTCAATTAGAATTCTTGTAATTGATACCTAAGTTTTATGGGATTCAAATTGATAAAAATACTATATATTTGTAGGTGTTTATCTAATTTCCCAAAAAAAGATTCCAAAAGCTGACAAATTTCATATTGAATTTGAATCATTAAAATACTTCCAAAACATTTTTAAAGTGGGTCCTGGGACTTAAAAAGGACCTATTCACCCGGGCAAATGGGTTGTGGCCTAAAAGTCTAGGACATTCACATTCCAAGGTGATTATCCCTTTCCTTTGAAAAATGAGAATCTCGTATGCTTTCTAACAAAGCAATATCTTCTAGGAAAGCCTCTTTAACAAATTTATTTGCAATATGCTCCACTGAATCATACGATTGCAGTAAATCTAGAGAATTGAAAATGAATATTGAGAGTACCTGTGAAGGGAAAATTACCCTTGGAGCCTGCAGATTGATGATTTCTTCCCCAGTGATGGTCTGAATATATTTTGTTACGCTCGGGCAGTCTACGTTGAAAACTTACTCCACCTGTGTGTAGCCTAAGCTACCTAAAATTGGGAGTTCCCAATTGTGAACCAAAAATCAAGCTCTGTAGTTATCCAAGCGGTACTCCATGCTCGTTCATCACAACCACCGAACCCTCTGGATGGATTGAGCAATATTGAAATGGATTACAAAATACAAACACAAGCAGCCTTTTTAGAACCAATTGCCATGCACGATGCCAAATGGGAAGATGAGGGGTATTGGGTATTGATTACTTTGGTCTTATCAAAGCATATGACTCGGATTTGGCATGGGTATACTCATATAAGTTGTTGGATAATCATTTCAAGAAATGATTACGAGGCGTTGCTATAGCAAGTGTAATTTAATACATGTAATATCTTCGGCAGTACCTGCAAAACAAACACATGTTAATTTAAATGAGCCTTCGGTCAACATTTTGTATTTTATCCCAGTCTTTTTGTAGAACTTAATTGAATCCTTTAATGCGACCTTCACAAAGGATAATATCTGTTGCTTTTTGCAAGGTTTTAATTGAGGACTGATCATACAATAGTTCTTCTTCAATTTGATCACAACTTTTGTTTGCTAAACAGTTCGCTATTTGATTCTTTTTTCTGTAACAATAGCTGAGCTAATATGATTTGAATTGATCCTTTAAAAACCTTGCAAAAATATATTGTATTTTTCAATTTTGAGCATGTCTTTGCTTAAAGCATTGACTATTACTAAAGAGTCACCTTCTATCTAAATGTTGGGTAACTTTAAGGTTCTGGTAAGAATTAAACCATGAAGGAGTGTTTGGGCATAAGATACATTATTGGTACCATTTAGAAGACTGATTGACTTTGCCCCAATTACTTTCACTTAGTGATCACGAACTACACAACTTGCATATGACTTTCCTGGATTTCCTTGAGTAGCACTATCAAAGTTTAGCTTGTGAGAACTTAATGGGGGAGGAATCCAAGAAATTTTACTTCTATCTAGTTTTGATTTTATATTTTGGAACAAACTACCCTAGAATGGCAAAACAAGGTATTTCCAATTCTTCATAGCTATTGAATCCCAATTTGTGAGAGTTGCTCGCACACTTTTTGTTTTTATACAAATGCATTTGTTACTTCTGAAACTAAATTCTCAATATTGACAATAATTATCTCTTTTTGTGCCACTTTTTTCTTAAAAATCCTTTTATTGCTTTCCCACCAAATGTTATATATGAACATTGGTGGAGCATGTTGGCCTTGTCGTTGCACCAAAAGGTCGACTTGTCAATGTCCGATACAAGCGTAAGTTAAGATCCATAGGAGGTGGTTAGACCATGTCACAAACCCAAGCATTGTGCTCAACAAGGAAGACCAAGGGACACACCATCTTGCAACAATCCTCCCCCTAGCACAAGCAAGGGGTTTGAACCTGTGACCAGGTTTGATACCAATTGTTGTCCTTGTTGTTGCACCAAAAGGTTGACCTGTCAATGCCCGATTCAAGAGTCAGTTAAGATCCACAGGAGGTGGTTAGACCATATCACAAACCCAAGCACTATGTTGGACAAGGAAGACCAAGGGACACACTATCTTGCAATAGAGCAATCCTCTATATGCTTGCAAATGATGATTATTTGTGGAGAATGAACCAACTTGAAACTAAATTGCATAACGTGTCTAGTAAAAGGGTATACCAATTTAATTTTTTTTGGATGAACATGCAACAACTTTGTGCAAATGAACATTGTAAAAAAAGATGATCTATATCATCAAAGAGGTCATCACAAAGAACACATTTGAATGTGTTTGATACCCCAAATTTTGATAATATTTCATTTGTAAGAATTTTATTTTTTAAAGCTATCCATGAAAAGAAAACAACCTTGCAAAGAATCAGATTCTTCCAACAAAATGAATATGCTATTTGACTTTCCATGTGATCACCATTGCTAATTATGGATTTGTTACCTTGCTTAACTAAGTATACACCTAATTTAGAAGGGTCCTATATTAACTTATCAGGTTCATTTGATTTGAATATGATCCTTATTTCAGAATATTTTGTAACATATTTTTTTTGGAAATTTGAAATTGGCACATTTGTGAGGCTTTTCTAGACCACTATGTAAGAGTTATATTAAATTATTAATTATGAAATTTAAAGTTGATACTAATTTAGAATATTTATATTATAATAGATGATGACAATTACTATAATTTTCATGATAAAAATATAACATTATGAAGTAAAGTAAATATTATTGATAATATTTCAAATGTAAGTACTATGGTATTATGACACTTAGTTTCTCTTTTGATATGATAAATGTAATAATATATGGAGGAAAAAATACCAATAATTGTACTATATAAATAAATAATAGATTATATTTTGACATATAGTGAGAAATAAACAACATCAATTGTGATTCCACTAAAAGTAATATTTTGTGTGTAACCTATCTCTCAATGGATATGTGGTAGCTTTAGATTGACTACTTTTTTAAGAAAAATATAAAT
>VDFB02156372.1:0-11751 GCA_007258455.2 Sequoia sempervirens | reverse complement strand
CTCTATTATCCTATAATAAATCATATAATATTATCTAAAATATTAATATTAAAAATTACAACATAAATTGACTGAAAATATTTCTATTCAACCTTAAAAATTACACCTTAAGTTAACTTTCTAATTGTCAAAATTTTTATTTACATGTATCACAGGTTA
This sequence comes from Sequoia sempervirens, assembly GCA_007258455.2. Classification (NCBI taxonomy): domain Eukaryota; kingdom Viridiplantae; phylum Streptophyta; class Pinopsida; order Cupressales; family Cupressaceae; genus Sequoia; species Sequoia sempervirens. The sequence goes on along the minus strand of VDFB02156372.1, from coordinate 11,592 downwards.
AATATAAAACTATGAACTCACATCTAAGCTCTCTTTTCTATTTTCAAACTTTTTAATATATTTTTATCTCATAATTATTATCAACCACATTAAATTAAAAATAAATTTCACCATACTTGTATTAAGAGAGTGCACTATATTATTTATTTAAAACATCTCCACATTTTGTTGGAAGGAGACTCTTTAATTTCTTGTTCCCATCATAACAATTGCCTAAAACCATCACATCATCTTCCATCTATGTTTCATCATCTAGCACAATCCTCTTATTATAAAAACTCCAGCTAGATGATTTTCTAGTTGTCATGGTTTTAGGCACATTGTAGTCATGGCTATAGGCATTATATTTGTCATGGTTGTAGGTTGCAAACCTTGATTGTTGTAGATAGACATTAACTCTATTGCAATCATTTTTTTGCACTTCAAGTACTTGTGACATGCCAATTATCATTACTAATATGGGAGATTCTATATTATTATGAAAATAAATTCTTTAAGATATAACCATTCAAATAAACAACACATTTAAACAAGTAGTGCTTTTATCAAAGTATCAATTAAAAAGGTTCTTTAAAGGAAGTAAATTTCTTTGAAAATGAAAATAAAATTAGGGAAAATGATCATCATATGAGGCAATGTTGGTTCTGATCAATGTTTCCTTGTATCCCACTTGGGGTAAATTTTGGATACTTCAATCCTTTGGAAACTTATGGGTTTCATCGTTGGCATCCATTAGTCAAACCTTTTTGGTTTTTAACCTAATATTAGTAGCATGAATTTATCCTACTAACAAGAGCCATAGATTCTATGCCATCTTGCACCTTTATACTTGTAGAATGGATAAATACTCCTCACAATAATTCACCAAGTAGAGATTAGTATAGGTTATTCTTCAAAAAAATCATACATGTTTTATTTAATGAGTAAAGTAAACCAAATTCATCAATAATCAATAACATGATTGTTTACACACACATGCACACACAATCAAGATGAAACATCATAATTGATAAGTTTCAACAGGTTAGTCCAAATTACAATGGGACTATAGCTATCTTAAAAGTTAATTTTATAGAGGTCATGATAATACTAATCATGAAAAAAGGATTTAATCATCCAATCTATAGTCCATGTTAATATATGGAGAGAAAAAATCATCAAACCAATTCCCTTTTCGCATTGGATTTCTTCCCATGTCTCTACAAAGATTGTCATTATCTGTGATTTGAAAAGCGAAATGACAAGTTTTCCAAAAAAAGGGTGTGATTCTTTCAAGATATTTCTCAAGCTCTTTTGCATTCTCCTTCATTTCCTTGACACTTGGCATCACTAAGTTTTTAGATAGAAAATGAGCCAACCATTGGGAGCGAATTTCTGAAGAGTGCAAATTTGACAAACTCTCTGAATAGCCAAGGATTGCCATTTGAGGAATGCATGGATGGACGAGCCCCCTACAATAACATAATATCACAACAATTTCTATTATTTAATCCTTGAGAAAATATTTTTTTAAATAAGTTTAAGTTTTAAAAATGATATGAATAACACTCTATGATTGAAGCTCATAATTTAAAATGTCAACTAAGGCTAGTACTTTTTTTATCTTAAGTAATGAGAGTACATAGTAGGATAATATCTAAACTATAAGATTTACACCCCAAATTATTAACCCTAAGACCTATAATATGAAATCTTGTTTTTAATATTTTGATTCAAATAGAAAACTTTTTAATATAATTTTAGTATCAATGGTTTAAATCACAATCTATGCTCCATTATCAAGATAATAAAGAGTGAAGATTAGATATCTTGAGAGAGTGGGGATTTTATATATTAAAAAATAACATAAATTTCACTCTATTATTATATAATAAATTATATAATATATGTAAAAATATTAATATTAAAAAATTACAACACAAATCAATTGAAAAAAATTATACTTAATCTTAAAACTTACACCCTAACTCAACTTTCTAACTATCAAAAAAATTAATTACATTTATCACCTTAAATATGAACCTTGAAACTCACATTTAAGCCCATTTTTCTAGTTTAAAACATTTTAATATATTTTTTATCTCACAATTATTATCAACCACATAAAATTAAAAATAAATTTCATCATACCTATATAAAGAGAGTGCACCACCTGATTTCTCTAAAATATCTCCAAATTTTGTTGGAAGGATATTCTTTAATTTCTTGTCTGCATCATAACCAGTGCCTAAAACCACAACATCAGCTTCCATCTTTGTTCCATCATCTAGCACAATCCCCTTTTTATAAAAACTCCAACTAGATGATTTTTTAAAATGTATGAAGCCTTCCTCTACTTTTGAGAAAAAATTGTTAGGAAGTACGAAAATGCTACAAGAAGTTAGTTCTTGTAGAAAGCTTATATCTGGAATAAGTCCATACTTTTTCAGGGGAAATCTCCAAAGCATGGAAAGCTCCACAAATTTAGACATTGCCCATCTCTGCATAAAAAACATCAATATTTTTATATGAGTGAGGATAAATTTGAATTTAAATTATGTATGTAAATCCAAACAAAAAAAAAATATAATAAATCAAAGAAATTTACCAATGGGGCAAAAAGGTATGATATTAAGATAAAGAGAAAACCCTGATTTGGTTTTCCAAGTAAAAATTGTGTACAACGTGTTCCATACAAATATATCAAGTGTACTCCCCAAAACAAATAATCCTCAGGAATCATCCAGTGGGTTCTTCTAAAGACCATGGTACAAGGAGGGCCATTATCTCCTGTAAACACAAATCAATTCTCTTGTAAACATGTAGATCCACAACAAAACACCGAGTGCAATTTTCTAATTTGCTTATTATAGCCCCTACTACTAACTAAATAAAAGATACACATTTAGAGTACATATTATACCTTGATTTGCTTCGACACATTCTAGAGCAAAATCTATTGCTGATTTTTGATATCCAATGACGACAACTCTTTTTCCTTTGACAGTTTCATAAGCCTCTTTTTCATCTAAGGCAGAGTAATCCATGGTATGCAAAACTTTTCCTTGAAATACTTCTGGTCCTTTATTTAGAGGAAATGATGGGATTTTTGGTAGACCCCCATATTTACCAATACATAAAACTAAGAAATCAAAGTGATGCCACTGTAGGAACCTCACAAAAAAATCATTTCAGTAAACATCTAAAAATAGAATACAAATACATCAATTTTACACAAATAAACTCTAGATTTAATTTTTTTTTATGAAGTTTGATACCCTTAATATTAATCAATAATAATTATTGATTATGAATTTAAAGATAAACTTGAATCAACCATTCAAGTTTAAATAAAAAATTGTGATCTATAACAAAATTGTTAATGTTGATTATCTATATCCAATATAGAAATAAAAGAAAACATAGATCTTTTAATAGATAATAAAATAACTTGTAAAGTTGATGTGAACCTCTCCTCTTGTATGTATTATATCTAGGTATCAAGATACCTACACCAAATTTGACCTCAATTCCCAACCTTCCTAAACACCAAAATATTTAGATTTGTAAAATCCTAGATTCCAAGACACATGTATCCAAAATCCTTTATCTATAAGGCCTCTGTAACATATTGGTTGCAGCTTAACAACACTTCTAAGTTGAAATGCCTTTATAGGCAAGAACAAACCATTTCATAAATATAAATGGTGGCAGATAGGCTACTAGATACTAATTAAAAAGAAAAAGAAAAACATGAAATAGCATGTAGTTTATTGTTACTACCTGGATGGATTCTCCATCATTTTTCTGCACACCAACTTCCCAGACTTCCCCATCATCATAAGGGCCTCCATTCTTACCCCACAATCCAGCAGATGCACCACTTTCATTGCCACTATATCGAATCTCCACCACTTTGGTATTGAACAAAATGCAATCCAGCAGCCCAAAATGGTCTGCATAACTGTTAAAATAATCCATAACTTGGGTGTGATTGGGCAAAATGGCAGTAACATCACTTGGCCATGGAAAATCAGTGAATTGGTAGGCAGGACGAGGGGTCTGCAGTTTTGTTGATGCAAATGTTTGTCTCCACACTCCTCCTAATCCTTCTTTGGCTTCAAATACAGTGGGTTTCAGACCTATACTAAGTAAATATTTAGTTGCAAGAAGGCCACTCACTCCTGCTCCTACAACACCCACTTTCTTTTTCCTATAATCAGTAGATCCCTCTGCTTCCTGCAACGAACCCCCTCTGCAGCTAGCCATGGTTTTAAACCTGAGAACTGCTAGCAATACAGAGAAAATCTGAGAAACTAATTATGTGGTTCTGAGTGCTGCTAGAACAGATATAATGCTAATAATGCTTGACCCACATTCAATTGTCTATCTTGTTTTAAGATTTTAAAACTAAAACAGATTCCGCCATGATGTCACCTTATCCTTCTGCCAGAACAGGTAAGAATTTTTTAGATATGATTGAGTACATCGGCATCTAAATCCGCGTTTACTGGTTAACCCACGTTCAGTTGACTGTCTTGTTCTAAGATTCAAAAACTAAAACAGATGCCAACATGATGTCACCCTCTGCTGGAACGGCTGTCAAATAATTTTCAATTTAACAGGAAATAATTTTCAATTTAACGGGAAATAATTTTCATGTCGTTGTGAAACAATTTTTAAGCTGAAATCTATGATAAATGTGTTTGCATCGTTGGTAGTCACATCGGCATACGTTTCTCAATGCGAGTCAGTCCAATCCGATGGCGATCAAATCGGCATAAATGTGGGAAGAATTGGTATCATCCATTTTTTTCTTTCAATATCTAGTATTTTTTATGGGAGCCGGCTAACTCCTAGACAAAACGCACCTATGCACATACAAAAAAGCATGGAAACATACATAACATACATGGAAACATACATAACATGACGAGACGTCATAGTGCGGAGCCCGTCGGAGGATAAAAGTGACGAAACTGGCAGATGGGACCAAACGTCTGGGAAAGGTAGGTAGGAGTTAACAGTGCCGTTAGGTCGGTTTTCCCGCCCCCTGCCGACTGATAAATGTGGGTCCCTTGGCATGCTTGTGAAGTTTTGCTTTTTGAGCTTTTTTCTGGTGCAGGAAAATTGGAGGCGGATTGATGTGTGCGTTTTTGGTTTGGAGAAAGAAGGGTGAAAACAAGATTTGTTTCCAATCTGCACATGAACGCTAAAGGTTGGAGTGCATGTGAAGGAGTTGGAGGAGAAAACCAACCAAATCGAGGCGCTTTTTTGTAGTCTGTACATTGTAAGTTAAAGTTTGGAGTGCACGTGGAGGAGTTGGAGGAGAAAACCAATCAAATCGAGGTGAGGGGTGCTAACCAATTTGGTTACAGAGGGTTTTACAACACCTTGTAATTTGTAATTTGGGAAACACAATGTGGGATTTCAGTTATTTGAATCTCCTTGTTTAAATGTATGAATGTCTTCAAAATCACACCTTCCATTGTTGTGTTTAAATTTCAGGTTGGAGAGCTCGTAGGATCCAGTTACTTTTCAGGTTTCATTCATTTCAATTGAATCTTGTAAATTATTACCCCTCATTTGTTATCGAGGTGGAAGATGTAATATGTAACCATGCTTATTGGATTTACTTCATTTAGGGAATGAGAGTTGTAATCTTATTGTTAAATTATTGTTATTTGAAATCATGTGGTATCTCTCATTCTTTGATATAATTTATCATGTATGGAATATATGTGTTCTTAATTCCTTAAGTAATTAAATGTTATGGTTTCAATTCATGTTTTTTGTTGTTGTTTGGGTTTTAAAGTAATCTCAGTTTCGTAACCTTAGAGGTTGTTGGCAATGGGTAGTGAACTTGCATGTTAATTGTTATTAAACAATTTTTTTTTTTGGTGCGTTTGAGTAGTTATTTGCAACTTCCTCTAGGGTTGTGTGGCGGGGTGTTACAATTCAATTCAAATATAGTTAAGAGAATTCAATTCAAATTATACCTCTATTATACACTTTTGACAAGTAACTTGAAATTGAATTCAAATATAATTAAGAGAATTCAATTCAAATTATACCTCTATTATACACTTTTGACAAGTAACTTGAAATTGAATTCAAATATAATTAAGAGAATTCAATTCAAATTATACCTCTATTATACACTTTTGACAAGTAACTTGAAATTGAATTCAAATATAATTAAGAGAATTCAATTCAAATTATACCTCTATTATACACTTTTGACAAGTAACTTGAAATTGAATTCAAATATAATTAAGAGAATTCAATTCAAATTATACCTCTATTATACATGACAGTAATTAATGAATTCCAATTATACCTCTATTATACATTGAAGTAACGAAATTCATTAAATATGGTTAAGAGAATTCAATTCAAATTATACCTCTATTATATACTTTTGACAAGTAACTTGAAATTCAATTCAAATATAGTTAAGAGAATTCAATTCAAATTATACCTCTAGTATACACTTTTGACAACTAACTTGAAATTCAATTCAAATATAGTTAAGAAAAATTCAATTCAAATTACTAGATATGTTGTGCATACCTATACATTAACAACAAAGTCCACAATGAAATAACTTGTTTGTTTACTACTTGATTCATTTAAACTAGAGTCTTTTTTTATTATTTTTTTTAACGAGGAATCAGTAAAACCCCCCCATATAACCGCCCGGTAAACTTTTTACCGTAACCGTGAGGCTGGCAGGAACCTAACCGTACCAGCAAGAGTGGCAAATAACCCTGGGGAACACCTTAATACGGTAGGGACCAGCCCAACTGGGAATCTTATTATACAATACTAGTGTTTTTCCATCCATATACATATAAATATAAGCTTATTTTTTATTATTCTGGTTATTAAATTGCAAGATTAATTCCCATTTATATCACTTGGAGTGTAGATTTTGTAAAAGAGGTTTTTGCACATTTATCAAGGAGGCAAATATTGGAGAGACAACTTTTCATTTTTATCAATCAAGGAAAAATTTGGAGAATTTAACTAAGTTGGTAGAGGACTTGTTTTGAGTCATCTTTAAGTTGAAGAAGAAAATGGGACAACAAAGAAAAAGAAAAAATGCATCTCAACGAAAATTATCAAAAGAAGAACAAAAGAGATGTGAACAAAACTTTGAAAATTATCATAGAAAGAAACAAGGTACATGCTTGTTTCTTCTCTCTCTCTCTCTCTCTCAAGTGTGTGTTTAGGACTTTTATTAACACCTCAATTTTTTTTGCTTATAAATATATTTCCAATAGTCATCTTGCATAGACATTCCCTAAATTCTTTATAATCTATTTCCAATTGCTTTAGTTCCATAGAATTCTTAAGTTCAAGAATCTTTGATTTTATTTGTTTCAACTCCACTTAGATAACTCATAATCTCTCACTTTCTTTGCTTGCATGTAAATTCAAACAACAAGCAGAAATTTCTCAAGCTGGAGTCGAGCCAAATCTAGATATTGGATCAAACGAATCCACTGAATAACACATGGACCTTGAAGTTAGGGAGGAGACCCAAGCTCAAACAATGCTTGTTGGAGAGGGGTCAAGATCACTTCCTTCTACTAGTATGGATGAGCATATAAAACTAGCAAAAACTTCTCACTTATAGCATCATGTCTTATCACTTTGTTTGCTTGCATACATAAACTTCACGTACATAACATCATCTCTCACTTTTGTTTGCAAAATATTTTGTGACATGTAGGAAGGGCTCAACAAGCAGGAAGTTCTCATGCTCAAGTCGAGGCAAATCTAGACAATGGATCAAATGAATCCACTCAAGAACACATGGTCCTTGAAGATAGGGAGGAGGCACAAGTTCAAACAATGCATGTTAGAGAGGGGTCGGGATCACTTCCTCCTATTGGTATAGATGAGCATATAAAACTAGCTGAAAAGGTGAGGAAATAAATTTATCATAGAAATTTAGATCATTTACTTGAAATGGATATGGAGAAACTAAAATGTTATGCCAACTAGCCTTATAATAAGAGAAAGAGGTCAATGACTAAATCTGTAAATGGAATAATCAATCATCATTTCAATCATCTTGATACACTTGAAAAAACCTAATTGTTATCACGTTTACTTCTTTGTGATGAGCTCAAAGAGTCATTACAATTGTTGGGTGTACATTCGGCATCAAATAAGAAGAAACACATGGGATTACAAAAGGATATTGTTCAAAATGTTAAAAGGGGTTTAGATTCCATTGGGAAGGTCTCGATCGATTGGACAAAAGCCACCACAAGGGGTGATAGCGACATCTAATGTACATCGAATATAGCAAGAAAAAAGAAAATATGCGCACTTTCAACTGAAATTGGACATAGTGGAACGAGTAATAAAATATGAGAAAAAAAGAAAGTTTTTGGATGAGAGTTTAGAAGGAAATTGGGAAATTATGTGTAGAGCTCCCCGTTCTGAAAATATTGAAGATGTTAGGAACTTGGTCTTAGGTTTTTGGCATGATCAAACTCGTCCATCATCAAATACTAGAGATGTTATGAGACATAGGATTGGACCTAGTATTTATGAAAATCATATCAAACATTGGCTAGATATAACACAATTTGAGATGTATATGAACTTTTGTAATGCATATCCTTATATAAAGATTGGGAAAACAATGTTTCAAAGGTTAAAGCCATATTATGTGAAGATAAACAAGTTTTTTGAAACTTCTTGTTGTCGTTATCATATTGAATTTGATCTCTACTATCGGGTGTTTTGAAAGATGAGAGAAGAAAGATGTGGGTTTCCAAATGCACCTCCTAAAATGTATAAGTTTCATTCATAAAGTCTATATTATGTGATCATGAAATTGACCCAAATAAACTACATAAAAAGAATTTAGATATGTGGGAAATTTGGGCTAAATTTCCTTCCAAGAACTGAGGATACCGACCTAACAAAGATAGTAAATTGCAAGAGGTAAGTACTATTTTTAGAGTTGCATTTTGTTTCCAATTTGGATTAGGATTGTTATTTTGATTCTCTTTAATACCACACTGTGTGGTTTATTACTTATTCACATATTTAGTCACAATGTACAAGTATGTAAAGTTGCAAACAAATCTTTGGGAAAGAACTACAAGGTTAAACTAAGAAGAGGAGATTCCCATTGGTAATTCTATGGAAGATTTTGAAAATTGATGTACCCATACATACAACATTCCTTTTTGCTATGGCAAGCAATAACAATTCCAACATTGAGAGATACTTTCCACGTGGAACAGCCTATCAAGAGTTGACTTTTAGAAAATTACCCTTTGGTATTATCAAAAGGAGATTCAATCATAGCATTACTTTTCAAAGCAAATCACTCATTATGGTTCATGTGTTATCTACATGCACAACCAAAATCTAATGGTACAGAGCATTGCATAAAGAAATCCAGCCATTAAGAAAGAATATCACTTTTATATTAGCATGATAAAGAGCATGACACACTTTTGTCCAACGTTGCTTTGCTAACATTTTTTGGAGAATTTGAGAAGCAGGTGTAAAATTTGAAAATCATTTCTCTTATATGGCTTCCATGATGGTATAATCTAAATCTTCTCAAAGACTATTTCATGCACTTTGTAGATATCATAAAATCTACAAAATACCACATGTTTGGAGTTTTTTTTAGAGTGGGCATGGAAAGGGTGAGCATGATGGAGCAAGAGCTTGCATCAAACGAGCTTTAAGAAAGCATCAAATGAGTTATCCAGAAGATCGTCTAGACAATGCACATGATGTTGTTGAATGGTGCAAGAAACACTTTGCATCAAATGTGGTCAACACATCTTCAAGAACAAACTGACACATTCCACATAGACTGTTTTGGGAGATATCGGGTATATATAAATTACATTAAATCAAAAATTTGAATTTATTTAAATTTAAAATTTATATATATATACATATTTGTTCACATAAATTTTTTGTTGTACATGTATCTAGGCGTGGATAGAAGATCGATGCATGGATGCAAGAGGGTAGAAAAAACAAGATCTTTGCATTGTGTTAGGAGTTCAGATAGTCGCCATGGATGGACATTAGACACAAGGGATTACTCTTGTTTTTGCATTGAGTGCATTGAGGGAAACTTTGATTATGCATGCAACAATCAAGAACTTGGATATGTTGGTAAATGGGATACTGTGCCACTAGTTGTTTCAGAAAAATATGATGAAAACGAGGAAGAAATATTTGAAGACATTCCTTTGATTTCAATTGATTATGACCATATTTTAGGATTATTAGAAAAGGTACATGTGTAAGTTTTCAATAATTTAAATAATATTATATATATCTAGTTAATGATCTTTAGAGACATTTCTAATTTTTAGATTTTGTAAATTTGGTGTATAGGAGATGTTTTTGCAGTCATAGCAGAGCTTGGAAACATCGAAGGTGTTAGCTATTATTTATTGCTTTGCACAGAAGAGAGGAATAAGCCAACACAACCTAAAACAATTGATGGAATGTCATTTTCCACAGGTGAGTTTGAATTTAAAATTTTATATACATTGTATTTACATGTGCACATTACATTATAAACATTAAATATATATTGTACAAACCTTGAGCATGAAAATGTTGCACACATTCATGTCTTACCTTAGGTTCATGTTTACCATTTGTGGCTCATAGGTACAAGGGACATCTAAAAACAAGTCAAAGCTTTTCGTTCAACATGGATTCATTTTGTTGACTATCAACCCAATAACAAGGTATATCAATATAGTCACTTAATAATTGCTACCGCCTCTACATCTTCATGCAGCCCATGCACGCGGGTCAAGAAAATGGAGACTATAGTGATGATCATCAAAAAAATTTACATGTTAATAAGAACTAGCTGAACCAAAATCTTAATTTAGATTATATCCATGGTTTTCAAATTCACTTGTAACCCTATACATGTTCAAATGAGAACTTATAGTAACTTGTACATAGTTGTAAATCATTTTGTGTAAATTACAATTATATGTACATATTTGTTCCATGGAAAATTCTGAAGTTCAAGAATCTTTGATAGCATCATCTATCACTTTTTTTGGTTGCATGTAAACCCATATATATGATTTCAATCCTTATTTGAAACCTAGTGAATTTTTTAAAAATCATTTTTCCTAAATTACAATTATATACAACTTATATTTATTTCATGGATTTCTTAAGTTCAAGAATCTTATATACAATTATATACAACTTATATAATTTGTTCCATCAAATTGTTCCATGGGAAATTATGTAGATTTTAAAATTAAGTATTATCTAATTATAAAATAATTGTAAACATATATAAAACATAAATCAATGCAAATAAAAAAAAACCCAAACCCTTAAAACCTAAACTCTTGTACCCCCTACCCTCTATCTCTCTCCCACTCACCCCTTCTCTCTTGAAAGTCTCTCCCTCCTACCCACTCTCCCTTTCTCTCCTCTACCCTTAACCCTTAAACCCAAAACCCTTGTACACCCCCTACCGTTTATCTCTCTCCCACCCCCTATCTCTCTCAAGTCTACCTCCCTCCTACCCCTCTCCCTCTCTCCGCTTCTACCCCTTAACCCTTAAACCCTAAC
>VDFB02156371.1:41054-60086 GCA_007258455.2 Sequoia sempervirens | reverse complement strand
TTAGAGTGGTAATATTATGAATAGTATTAATTTCCTAAGGATAGCCACCTAATACATTATATAAATTACTAGCCAATGAGTGAGGATATTTAGGGTGGAGAGGTGCATCAATATGTAATTATCACTTTAGGAAAATATCTTGTTTAGCAACATATGTATCTAAATCATAGTCTTGATCATTATTTTTCATCTTCTTTAATGCGGCTCTTATATGGTTGTCATTAGCTATTATATCAAAAAGTGATTCAATCATCATTTTATTTGCTAGCCATATTATCTAGTTAAGATGAAAAATCCATAAAACAATATTTTAAAGGATATTAACTTAACAAGATAAAAGATCAAGGAAAATACTCTCAAACATGCAATATACCCCAATTGCTTAGACAATGCATATTTCCTAATAATGTGTGCAACTAAAAACTAATAACATGTAATGAATGGATGTAGGTGATAATAATTAAATAATCCTAATTGAACTAGGGTTGTCCCTTTTATATATTTAAGAAGTTGTAAGAGCATTGTATGAAATTGTAAGATGGGAATTACTTATGAAATGTTATATGACACATAAGAGAATTAAAAAGGGGGGTTACACTAGAATATTGATTAGAATTATGAAAATCATCAAGATCATCTTAAATAATGGATTTGAATATGTCAAAAATGGAGTGTCGGTTATGAGGAGGATGATTTGAATTTTTTTGACAAGATGTAAAGCATTTGCTAAATACATCCTATAAACCAAGTCAACGAATATGGTGTTGGAATTTGTACCAAATTTGGTGCCATTTTTAGGTCATTATTTTGGCTCATGGCTTTGGTAAACCACACTTGGTTTATGGTTTAAATTTTTCCTATTTATGGGTGTTTGAGATGGAGAAAGCATAATGATTTTATAGGTATCATCATGCTACTAGAACTTACTCCATATGAATCACATGTTGATGATACTACTATAAGGGTATGCACATGAATATTTTATTGTAAATGATATTATTATCAAATAATATAATTGGTTCATGTTTTTGGTTGTGGGATTTTTCTTCCAAGAGGATTTTCCCATGTACATAATTATGTTATAAATTTATAATTTATACATTTTTCTTATAACTAAAATTAAATCTATTTTGCATATTTATCTCTTGATAGGTTAATATGGGAAGTGTTTCCACACCTCAAATTCCATTTAAAATCCTATCAAAGTCTTAATCAGTTTACATCCTCTATCTTATTGTGCAATACCTACAGGTACCACCAAAAATGTGTAGAGATGGACATTTTTAATGTTATAAATGATACAATTTGTGGTTCTATTTGAACTTCATAACTTTATATTGTTTGTTTCCATATGCTATCAAGTTCTTATATATGTTTCACTTGGTCTTTCCATTTAGGAGCAGGCTATCCATAGCTTTTATTGCTGAAATGGAAAGGCATATTTCATTTACACATAGGACATAAAAATGTAGGCAAAATGGGGAAGCAAATCCAATTTGAATTCAACAAATTTGAAAACACTTTAAAAACTTTCAAACAAATCCAATTTGAATTCAACAAATTTGAAAAAAATTGCATCTAGGGTTTCAAAATTTAACAAATAAATGCATTTTGAACTATAAAAATTTTGAATTTCAAATACCTGGTGCTCAAAATGCAAGTTGGGTTGATGAAGTTTGGAGAGACAAAGTGGAGTTTGCGTTCGTCAGAAAGAACAAGTCAGTTTGCTCATCATCACGGTCTTGGTTCGTTGCATGCACAGGAAAGTATTGATAAATTTACAAAGTGAAAATGACAGTTGAAATGTGAATATTTTTGTTTTTAGTCATATTTAAGGGGGTTCGGTCGAACCCATGTTTGACCGAACCCATTTAAATACGACTATTTTTATTTTGGGTTTAGTGGTTTGGTCGAACCCTTAATGATGTTCGGTCGAACCATTTGGTTCAACCAAACCCCTTGAATTTGGGGAAAAGGAAAAAAATGAAATTTCCTTCCTCATGTAAATTGTAAACCATTATTCTAAAGCCACCCTTATAATGATGCAAAATATAAGGAAATGGGTGATTGGAATATATCTTCTTTAATTATTTTATATAACTATATTTTGAGCGTATAGATAGTTATTTGAATGTATGATTAGAGGAGTAATGGTTGGAAATTTACCTTTAGAGGAATGTATTGATGAATATTGATCTTGATCCTTAGTAAAGTTTAAAAGATATTTTATTGGAATATTTGGGATATATGTTTAAGTCACTGCTTTAGTCATCTTAAATTACCTTTCAGTGAATGAATGGATAGAATGTTTTTGGTTGGATATTGATCTTTAGGGTTTATTCTTTGAGTGCAATTATGTGTGTAAAGGTTGTTAGGGTGATTTCAATTTGATGTGTTTACCCTATTGGGTTGTGGGGTTTTAAAGGTAATATCTTTCATTGGTTTCATGATTGGAATAATGAATGATTTTGACTGTTCCATCTTGGTGTAACTTCCTCTTAGATGATTTGGTTTTGAGGATATTTTTATGTTGAAGTTTTCTTGAAACCTTAATCTGCTTTGACTTACCCTCATTTGAGGGCTTTTTGAGTAGTTGTTCTTTTCTTAGTCTTTCCGAGGCACCGGACAATTGTTAGATGATGTTTAATCTTTTATTTGCTCTTATTGTGGCAATTTTTTTGGCATCGTGGTTTTGGAAGGGTTGTACAGTGTAAATGCCTTGCATGTATTTTAGTTTGGATTGGATATTATGTTTCTTTGTTGGTACAACCCATGTATTTCAGTTTTGGAAGGGTTGCGAGATGGGTAATGCCTCGCATGTATTTCAGTTTGGATTGGATATTATGTTTCTTTGTTGGTACAACCCTTGGATTTTGGTTTATGTTTTGGGTATCTAGGGAGAGTGACTCTTCATGGGGGTCGACGCCTCAAATAGGAGGAAGGGCTCAGGATAACCCACGTAAGAGTTAGATTAACAAGTGAAAACCTAATAATAGAACTTAGGGGATGGGTAGTAATAAAATCATAAGATAATATTGGATACCTCATCTGTCCACTAGGGCTATCATAGACTAATGGTAGACTAAGAAGGTCATGGTTGGAAAAGTCATTACCTCATCCTCATGAGAGGGGTTAGCAGCTCTGCATGAGTCACCCTATGGGGTCGGCGCCTCAAGTAGGATGAAGGGCCAGGATAACCATAGATGGGGGTCAATGCCTCAAGCAGTCTGGTACAGCCAGGGCTTGGAGGAAGGGCTCAGGATAACCCATGTAGGACTATGCAATGACACTCTCCACTAGTTTTTGTTATGCTTGTTTGCTTGGTTGCCTCTGGAAGTGTGTTATAATTTTTGACTAGAATTTACTTTGCAAGTGATTATGATTGTTTCTTTTGATATATCTATGATGTTTTTTTATGGTCTTGTGTTTACTATGATTGGATCTTGGTTGTTGCCGTTTATGATCTATGGAATCTTCTATTTTTTCTTTTGAAGTTATTATTACTATGATATTCTTTATTGGGTTGGTCTTGTGGTGTTCATAGTCGTGGTCACTTTCCTATCAGCTCCTTAGCATGGGGGTGGGTCATCAAACCCACATGGTTGGTTGGAACATGCTAAGAACCCCATTGGGTTCCCAGTTGAGGATCAAGAGGTGCGGCTTGGTGTTACTTGCGGCGACTCCAGAGTTGTATCCAATGTGGAGCTAGTTATGATACTTGTATTCATCTGCTCAATTGTATCATTCTATATTGTTGGATGGTTTATGTTCATGTTGGGGAAAACCTTTGTATCATTGTAACTCTGGAACATTGCAATGCAATGAAAAGGATGTGATGTAATATTTTATCTTTGGTAAACTTTGTGTGAATGTGGATCCTTAGTAAAAAAACTTCATGTATGTGTTATATTTGTAAATTTTTACTTTGTTATGGATTATATCTTTGGAATTCATTCTTTATCGTCATTGTATGGATTTAAGTTTCATAATGGCTCCTCATTTACCCCAAGGGACGTAAGTGTTAGCGAATTTGTCTTATTAAGTGTTATGATTTATGGCTCAATGTGCATCTCATGTATGTTTATATTTATTAAAAAAAAAATGTGTGGTAATTATTGCTTTTATGTCCTTTGGGGCTTGCACGACGGAGCATTACAATAAATGATTGTAAAATTTCCCTAGAAGTTGAACTATTTTTTGTTGCAAATAGAATTTGATCTACAGTCAATTAGAACACACATGTTTTGGCTTTGGTTGCTTGATGTTGCATGGAATTGGTGTAACTGAGTATGTGGTGTTGCTATAAGGCATGTGAAGTGTAATGGTGAAGTTACAGGTTGTGGGTAGTGACAAGCAGGGAAAATGCAGGTTAAGTGTTGGGCACATGTAGCACTATGCACGAAAATTATAGAGCAGTTGATATCGTTGGATACAATTGTTGAAAGTTATTATAAATGTCATTTGTTGGGAATTAATCGATAAAAGTACTATTGTTTACGGATGTATCCTGGGAATAGGGTGAACCATGTTAAAACTTGTGTTGTCTCACTATTTTTGTGAATTTATTTTCATTCCTCTATTATTCTGATGTGTTTAATTAATCTGCATATAATTAGAAATTTGATTCCCTCTATTCCTACCTGCAATTCTTAACAAACATTTCATGTACTTATGTGATAGAAGTAGTCCTTGGAGGGTCATCATTAACCCTTCTTCTATCTTCTTCTCTTGTACATTTCATTGCATTTGTATCATTTCTCTTTTGGTGGTTTTTATTTCCCACTGGTTTTTCTCCTTTACTCCACTTTATGAGATATTTGTACATGAGTACCTAACATGGCATAGTGGTGGGCACTCATCGTTAGTGTATACATTACTCCCTAAGTTACACTTAAGGGGATTGTCAGTGTTAAAAGAGTCACTATCATACCTAGTTAGCAAATCACCTTTCTAGGATTGACCTATTCACACCTAGCTTGAGTTTACTTAGGTTTATTTTTCTTTCGTCTCACTTCATATGGTTGAGACATGTGTCCTCTTGAGTTGAGACACCTATTGACACTTGATCACACATTTATGAAGTGAGCTCACAAGTGTCCTGGCACTTAAATGAAGGGGTAGTCAGTAGTTCAATCCTACCTTCCTACCTCTACATCCTTGCCTATATAAGTAAGGATTGATCATTATATTTACACACTCTTTATAATATATTTGATAGCCATACTATTGTACTTATTTTATTCACTTGTAGAAGTGTGTTTCATGCTCTTGATCTTAGAATTCTCCAATCATTGTGACTATAAATTTTGTTAGAGAATGTGGTAACATTATAAAACAATTATGTAAACATTGTAATAATCTTTCATAATTTAAATATGATCTTGTCTAATTCAAGATGTTGGATAACTAAGTATGTCGTGTTTGTAATATTTTCATTAATGCATTCTTATTCTTAGATCAATCTTACAATATATTCCTTTCTTTGCTTTCTTCCTTGTCAATGTGACTATGATACCCATAGATCTAGGCATTAGTCTAGGAATATTTCGACCCATTATCAAAATCAAAATTTTAACCATTAATATAGGATTAATAATAGTCCTTTGCATCATAACCTTTTACCATAACCAGTGATTCATATTCAATAAGCTTCAAAAGGATTTATTTTATGTGGTTTATGATTTTAAATTATCATCATCTCTGTAAGGGTTTTGAGATAGCTAGTTGTTCTTGGTTCAATGACATTCTTTGGTGCCAAGTTAACATGTTGGGTTTAGACTACATTTTGTTTTAACTTTAATACCTATTAATGTATTCCCTTGGGAATACCCTCCCAATTTTGAGTTTAACTTGAAGTTTAGAAGAAAAATCCCACTCTCATAGAGTTGACCTTAAACTCTCCATTCATCTGTTGGTAAAAAAAATCACACACTTAATTACTACCCTGACTTGAGGGTGAAATTTTATTTTAGGAAGTGGAGCAACGGTTTTGGGACCCAACATAAAGTATTACAAATTTTCCAATCTATATAAATTTCAACAATATTTGAGCATACTAACAACACTTAAGAAAGGAATGAGATTAAAAAAGAGAAGAATAAGAAAGGAAAAAACCAAAAAGAAGCATAGATGTACTTTGGAAAACCCTCACAAGGGAAAAAATTATCCTTCAAAGCATAAAAAATAATATATTAATCAACAAAAATAGGTTATAATAATGTATCAAAATTTGTGCTTCATAAAAGATCTACACTTTGCAGGTGTTGGCATGGTGTAATGGTTTAAAGGTGGCATTTTTGTTTGTGCCACCAAGGTTCAAACCCTATTGGGGTGGTATTGTTGAATGGTTGTATCCTGGTTCATAGTTCTAGTCAAAAGCGTTTATCCCTTAAATAAATAAATAAATAAAAAGGTCTACACTTTGAACTAGGAGGAATCCTAGTAGCATAAGCTTGCATAAAACATGGCCTACAATCTCCATCCCAAGCTCTATATATAGGCCAAGGAGACCCAAAAAACCAAAAATAGGTTTTAAAATCATGGGCTCAAATCCATTAGGTAGAACTCAATGAGGTTGTGCTCAATTGGCAAGGCTAGAAGGTTCTTAACATGGAGATCCATGTTTGAATCCCCAAAGTGAAATACTAAGTTAAAATTTCAAGTGGTGGCTCTTGGACTTCTATCGTGGCTTATTAGTTGAACAAAATTGAATAAGTGGTTCTAATTTGAATATGTTGAAGGGCAGGAGGTCCCCCTTATGATCTCCATTAGTGTGGGGCTAGTCTAAATACTCCCTCCTTAGTAAAAAAACAAATAAATAAATCTATTAGGTAGAAAACAAGTCAAGGTCGTCCAAGTGAAAACCATGTATTCAACCTCCAAATGAAACTCCCTCATAAATATAATGTAGTTCTCCCACTTGACCAATTTGATCCGTAAGATCAAGTGGGGTCAACATAACACCCATGCTCTCCATATAGGTGTAGTAATTACTACTTACAAATGTCTTACACACTATAAATAACTAATTAAATATGTTAGTCATGTTCAACCTAGTAACCCTATTCAATTATTCTTAAAACCATTATAAGACCAATGATAGATGGTAGAGAGTTCTAACTATAAAATCATAAGATTTCATTTAAGTGGGACACCCTTTTCTATGTAAGCACATCATTTATAATATTATAAATATCAAAAAACTTGTAGCTAGACCTAGCCCTAATATTATAGGACTTGCAAGGTGTATAACACATAATCCCTTCGCCCTAACAACTATCCCTAATAAGAGCCACTATTAAGATCATCTTTTAAAAGCTAATATTCTTAGCTATTTAAGCTCTTGCAATAATTGAATTTGAGCACTTATGGTTGTTAGCTCCAAGTAGAATTGATAATCTATATTTCTTACACATTTGTCATTTGTCTTAGTGAATTCATCATGCATCGATACAAGTTAGATGTCATAACTAGATGTTAGCAATTTGTAAGAAACCCTATTGTCAACAAAAGCACTCATTGAGCATATAATAACAAAGGGCTCATTAGTTAAAAGACCATGCAAATAAAGGTCTTAAAATTATAAATCAAATAAAATGGCTCATTACTTTATAAAATGTAATTTATTACGTGTATTAATAAAATCTTTCAATATTATTTCTCCACTTTATTTATATTAAAAATAATAAATAATTTTTTTTTCTCAGTAAAAGGCCTAAGCCTAAGTATTTATCTTATTTTTATTAGTTAAAATTATCTTTAAATGTTGAACAAAATAATATTTGAAAATAAAATCATTTTTTTTTTGGCACAATATGATAATATATTGTTTGAATATAAATTTATGTTTATTTATTTATTAATTAGAATATAACATGATTTTGAATTTCAATTAATTAATTAATACAATCAAATGTACATGAAGAATGATGAATAAATGCCTCCGACAAAATGCTTCAATATGACAATATTATTGAAGCATATTGTAGGTTGCATAATAAAAACTATTACAAACATATATCTAATAAGCAATTTTGTATGCATGTAAATATATTTAAATGTTATCATTCATAACAAAGTATAAAATAAAGAAAAAAACTTTTGTTGATAATGGAGGGGGAATTATTTCTTAAGGTACTACCCCTAATCAATTTTCGTCAATTTTTTTAAGAATAATACATATTTAAAAATCTATAAATTTATTTAGTTTTGATTTTTTATTTTAAAAATTTGGTATATGAGAAAGACACATCATCTTAGATACTAAAAAACTCAAGTTATCATAGAAACTATTTATATAATTTATTTTTAGACTTAGATAAGTTAGACATAATATTGAAAATAATATTATTTCTATAATATTATAATTAATAAGATTAAATCCTATAATATATTTATTTTAAGATTTTAAGTTGTAATATAATAACTTCCTTGAAAATGTAAGATTAAGGTTTATTACTTTTAAATTGCTATTTGTAATATTGCCTCTTATCAAAATAAAGGATTAGAAGGAAGGAATAATTCATTTATGCATTCTAAAGAAAGATTAGAAGGAAGGAATAACTCATTTATCCACTTCTAAAGTTAATTATCTTCTAAGTTAAATTCTATATCATAATAAGATCTCAAATTACTTATATTCTTTTTTTAATATAGAAGTTTCACTTTCATTTATGAATATGATTAATATCTTGACATTTATAAAAATGTATAAAGTATTAAAAGAAGTTTATAAATATTTTTGGTTCGCATTTAAGTGTTGTAATGTTGATTTTGAATTGTGTGTATTTGATTTAATGTGTAGAATTAATATGTGGTGTGCTAGATTGATTTTTTAAAACTTGATTTAGAAAATTGTTCACTTTTGTTTTTTTGACATTTAGATTGTGAATGTGTTGTCCAAAGACACCATTTGGAAGATTGTTGATTCAATAGCCGATCATGTTCATATGTAGATCAAATCCCTTGGTAGGTTAAATTAATGATAATGTGTGATATCATAGACCACATACACCAACATGCATATGATATGGATACAACTCTTTATCCTTTAAAAAACATAAAGTGTGTTTTATATGTTCTTTTTATTTCCCAAATCCATTACATTAATTAATTAATGATACATTGAATGTCTTTAAATACCAAATCTTAACATGTCGTAAAACACGTGCAAGTCAACATATATCAAATAGTAGAAAGGCATAGGAAATTTATATTTAAATTTTAATTTTAATTTTAGGTTCATTCTCATGCACTTTGGGATTAAACTAGACCAGTCTCACATTATTTGTAAATGAATCTCAGGACAAGAAAGGTAATCTTGAGGCATAAGAAGAATGTATGGACAAAAGTACAAATATGGATGGATAAATGGTGAATAAACAACAATTATATAAGAATAGTTTAAATAGTGATAAAGTAGGTATATATAAGAATCACGTCATGAGCCAAACCTAATAGCATGTCGCTTATTGATGTGTCATTCTATTTGAAACATTATATCAAAATAAACACAAAATAAAAATAATAATATGCATATATAAATTTCTCATAACAACAATATTTTTTTAAAGGGGTAAATGCTTTTGACTTGGAGTTATGGACCTGAGGTAACAAACGAGGGACCTTAACCCCAATATAAACATTCAACAATAACACCTAAATGGAGTTTGAACCTTGATAACAAGAACAACAATACAACAATATAACCATCACACCATACCATTTACTCATAACAACACTATTTATCCAAAGACTTAAATACTTATTTAATTATAATTTTTAAAATAAAACCTAATATACTATACTAATAACCATTTAATCAAAATTGAAAATAGAGTTGAACATCTAATATGCTAATAAACAGTACACTTAAAGGGGAGGGTATGCATTTTTATTCCTTGTAACCCATGAAATTCCCTTGTGCGCCTCTTTTAGAAAGGCACCTAAGGAGGTAGGAATAATGTCTCACCTAAACGTGCATTACTTATTCTTAAGCTCACCCAATTCAATAGTAACAATGGCACAAGAGGTGGCACTAGAGTAAGAGAACAATGACAAGTGGCATCACAATCCTTTCTAAAGTAGTTTAGATGGGTCACAAATAGAACAAAGTTATAACTTACAAGTGGATAACTTAAATACCTTGTTTGAGGAGCAAAGGTTGGTCAAATCAGAAAATTACATCATCAAAATTCACTGTCATAGAGCTGACCTTGAGTGAAGATCTCAGGTTGTTTAGGGTCTTCTCTTTACGGTGGTGGTCTTGTGCTGGTCCTGGGTCCCATAGGCTATTGTGGCCTCGTGGACATTATTAAAATATTTCATTTCATTTCATTTCATAATGAGGCCAAAGTAATGAGGTGGCATACATAAATAAGATTTATATATCATGGCATCCATGCAACCATGTCATCAAGCCTTTGGGATCACTACAAGAGATTGATTTTATAGTGATATTATAGATAAAAATTTTCCCTATTTTTTTTCTAAAAGAATAGGAAACAAAAACCCTTTGGAAGAGAAGAGGAGAGAATCAAGAGATCACATGGAGTGAATAGGGCTCAAAAACTTTGGGCATAAGCGAGGTAGCATTATCAGATCTAGAGTGGAGGTCATCTCCCTTGAACTTTGTTATAGCTCTTGAAAATAGGGAAGTAAGGCAAGAAACTGCCTACGATTAGACTCTTCTACAACTATTTGGAGGGCTTGTTGGAAATTTTTTGATCCCAATGGCCTTTGCAGGTGATAGTTTTATTGGTTTCTTATAGTGGGTATTTTAGCTTTGATGTTTTAAGGTTCATAGTGGTGGTTTTCCAATGATTGGAATTTTTGAACAGCTCAGTTTGGATTGAGGGTTTGTAGAGTTGAACAATTTGTTTTAATCACAATTGCATATGTAGCTAGTTTTCTGGTGGATTTTTCATAGTGGGTTTTGCCTTAAGATTTGATGTTTCACTGCTTATGTTAGTTTTATTGATTTAAATTGCTGGATGAATTTGCATATTTGAAGTTTTGGAAAGGCCATTAGTTTTTTTCATTCACAATGGTAGGTAAATGTATTTCTTATTGATTATTTGCATATTGGGTTTTGTAAGATTTGATGTTTTAAGTTTTACGATGTTGGTTTTGATTAATTAAAACAATTTTTTTTTGGATTGAGGTTTTAGAGAGATGGGCGTCTTTTTCAACCACAATGACTTATACAATGATTTCTTACTAAATTTTTTCGCATTAGGTATTTTTTACATTTGATGTTTCAAGTTTTACGATGTTACATGTTCATTGATTGGAGTTGCTTCTATTTTTTTTGGTTTGAATTGAGTTTTTGGAGAGTGTATCAGTCTCTTTCAATCACAATGCCCGTCTACTGACAATTTTTGATAGAGGTTGTTTTTAGGATTTTTATGAAAGTTTTTATGCCATGTCCTTTCCTTTCTAGTTGACCCTCAACACCACTACAATCTTACATCATCATGTGAATACAATACCAGATAAATGTGAGATTCTCAATCATCATCAAAGAACACATATCCATGCAAGTTACAACATGTCATGTCCCTTCCTTTCTAACCGACCCTCAATGCTACTATAATGTTGCATCATCATGTGAATACAACAACGAATAAATGTGAGATGTTCAATCATCATCAAAGAACACATATCCTTGCAATTTACAATATGTTATGTCCCTTTCTTTCTAGTCGACCCTCATCACTGCTACAATATTGCATCATCATGTGAATACAACGATAGATAAATGTGAGATGTTCAATCATCATCAAATAACAAATATCCATGCAAGTTACAACATCTCATGTCCCTACAGACCTGAGTGAAATTATAGCAAACTCCTATCAATTGTCCTAAAGGTCATTAGAAGAAAAACTAGATCTAGATGCTATTCTAGGTGCTATTGCCATTTTGGAAGCAATACAGATTACCTATCATAACCAGAGCTGGAAAGATCACTGTAATCAGGGCTGGAGAGATCACCATAATCAAGGCTAGAGAGATCGCTTCACAACTAAGATCTATATCAATGGACTTTGAGAACTTTGCATTATGAGACCACCTGCCAATTGATAGTAAGGTCCTCACTTATTTTTTTGTATTAATTCTAATTTAATTGCTAGGCATGAATATTGAATTAGGGAAGCACCAGTCAGAAGAATCACAACATGTTCAATTAAATGCTAAGCTTTCAAT
Source organism: Sequoia sempervirens (assembly GCA_007258455.2). Taxonomy (NCBI): domain Eukaryota; kingdom Viridiplantae; phylum Streptophyta; class Pinopsida; order Cupressales; family Cupressaceae; genus Sequoia; species Sequoia sempervirens. The sequence goes on along the minus strand of VDFB02156371.1, from coordinate 47,879 downwards.
GTGGCAAAGGAAACACAAGGTGAAAAATTTCTGTTGGATATATGTTGTATACTTTGCAAGTTTTACATCCATTATAGGTTGTTTTTTGGTCTATACTTTTATACCAATTGTATTGTAATACGGCTTAGTAGTTTCCTATAGTGATAGCAAAGGAGAATTCTATACTTGAGAAAATTTTCAACCCTAAACAACCTTTCAACAACAAAAATAAAAAGCTATAGTTGGGTTGCACCAAACAGCTGGATATCATTCGGTCATATAACATAACCTACCAAAACTTTTCTCTCAACACTAAAGAAATGAAGACATGATATGTCATTAAATTCAACAGGAGCAGGAAAAATAACATTTGTTGGGAACACTCTTTCCTTTCCAAAGCAAGTGTTTGGGCTTGGGAATTGAATCATAAGATTATATAGCAAACATTAAATTCTAATGTATTGGTAGAAACAGAGGATATTTTGATAGCTTATAACAATGAAGAATTTCTTTTTATGTATTTATTATTTGTTTTCTCCCTAATTTTTTCATAATCATTATTGTTTCAAGGTGTTATTATTTGTATTGTCAAAATCACCTACTTTGCAATTTCCATTGTACACCATGACATTACATCTGATAAAAGGGTAGAAACGTAACATTATATGTAGAATCACAAAGTTTCTCAATCTTCAACATTCAGTGCAAATATTACAATAGTGTCAACTATAAAATAAACCAAAAATTGACAAAATTCAGGATTATTATAAATTAATTATAGCATCAACATTGTTGTTGAACATAACACACACAACAAATTAAAACAGGTCTATTCTTGAACATTTTGGTAGAAAATTCACTGCTCTGCAACTCTTGTTTATAAAGATTTATTTAAGTAATCTTCTACAATAAAAAATATGTTAAATAAATTAAGTATGAAATAACTTTCCTAAATTTATTATTATATTTAAAATTAAAAAATCTTGAAAATATTTAAAAAGAAAAGTATTATTTGATGTCACTATAAAATATTTTTTTAATAATAGAATAGAAATAAAATTATAAAAGAATGAAAAAAAATTATTTTGTCTCATTTTCTTTTGCGAGGCTTACTTCTCTCTAGGCTTCTCCTCCCTTCTGGTCGAAGGCTTGGTTCAAACATCTAGTCCCTAAAATCAATATCTTTTTCTGGATCCTCCTCCAAAATAAGGTGCTGACGTTTGATAACCTTTGCAAGCGTGGCTTTCAAATACCTATTAGATGTTTTCTTTGTAAGAAGGAGGCAGAGTCAATGTGTTATCTATTTCTTCATTGTCCTTTTGTTGCTTCAATTTGGGAAAAATTAATCATTTACTGGAAACTATCATGGGTTTTTCCCCTGTCTATTGAAGATTTACTTGCTCAATGGAAAGCCCCTACTCACAATCTTGTTCTCCGGTACTTGTGGGATTTCTCTTTCCCTCATGTTGCTTGGGGTCTTTGGAAAGAACGAAACAACAAAATATACAAAGATAAAGAAGCACCGTCGTGATCCCATAATAGTGGTTTACAATTTTTGGCCAAACTGGACACTGAAATTATTATTTTTAACTAAATCTTCACATTCGGGCACCTATAGCGGCTAAACTGTGAGGAATTTGAAGATGGTGCAAACTAGACCATCAATTCTGTCCTAGTTTCTAAAAATATTTTTTCACTTTTGGAATCAAATTGCACTTCTTTTTCCATCTCCCACAAAAATTGATTTTTTTCAGAAAAACAACATTTTAAAAAGTGATGCACACCGTGATAACACATAACTTTTCTCCATGAAGGCTGATAAAATTCTAATTCTTTTCAAATTTAGATTTGTAACTCCTCGATATCTAGTGTTCCACTTTGGTTAGATAGTTTCTTTTATTAAATATTTTTTCCTTTAATCGTTTCAAAAGTCAAACAAATTATAATCCGTATTAATAAAGGTGACCGTGATAACGCTGCGAACTTTTTGTATATGTCAAAATTTAATTTAATTTTTGTTGATCAAGGACTCTAATATCTGGTGCACTCATATTTTAATTTTTTTTGATAATATTCTATATTCTTTTTCCACATGTGAAGAACAAATAAATTCATTTTTGATGAAAACATATATCAATAAAACTTAAAAAACAATACATAACAAAACCAAAACATATTAAAATTATATTCATTGGATAGCTTGTTCTAAGGAATACCATAATCATTTGGAATAAATTTTAAATGAATTCATTTGATCCCCCAAAAGCTAAATCAAAAGTGATTTTTTATCAGCATTTTGATAGGTGTAAAGGAGACGCATTTATAGGTATGGTTTAAAACTAGTAAGGTTCTATCCAAGGGGGTTTGATCTAAGGTGATTTGATCAAACCCTCTTCAATTGGAATCCTTAAAATGGATATTTTTAAGGCTTAAATCATTATATTTTCTAAAAATATGTGATTTCAGCTAAAATTCGTTCCTCTCAGGAATTGTAAACCATTATTATGACAGCAGAACTGAAATTGTCTTTGAAAAAATAATCAGATTTTTGAAAGAAAATGTCATTGCTATCTCACAGAAGGTTAGCAACTCAGAGAAAGTGGCTCACTCATCGTATGATCTTATGGTTGCAAGGGATTGGAATATTAACCTTGATTTACCCTGTACTCCCAAACATGTTAAAAAGGATAGAGAGGGTGTTTGCTAGTCTTTTCCACCTAATGGATGGGTTAAAGCCAACTTTGATGGTGTGGCTAAAGGTAACCCTGGGGCGGTGGGTTGCAGCGATGTTATTAGGGATACCTTTGGCAATTTTCTTGGTGCAACTACCACCCCCCTTGGTTCTCAAACCAATCACCTGGTTGAGGCTGTTGGAGCCTTTCATATTATAAATTTGGCCCATAGTCTAAATATTTAAAAAATTGGCTTGAAGGGGATTCCAAAAACATTATTGATTATCTTTTAGGTAGGTCCCCCCTCATGGAAAATTAAATCTTGGATAGATGATGCTATCTTGACTTTAGCCAAGTTTGATAATATAAAGATTTCACACGCCTTTAGAGAAGCCAATGTGGTGGCGTATTTTTTTGCAAATGAAGGGGTCAGGAGCAAAGGACAGTGCACTTGGCTAGATATTAGTGAATTAAGTGTTAATGTATGGGCCATATTGGACTATCATGCATCACATGGGCAAGAAGCAGGTCACCTCATTAATGATGAAAGGACAGGCTCTTTACATCACAATCATTAGGTTGAATGGGACCGAGTTTAGTTGCCTAATTTGTAAGATTTCCTGGCATGCTTTGTGGGATCTTAGATTTGGCAAGTCCATTTCTAGCATAGTTCTCGTCTCTATCTACCCCACTATGCTTGCCAATATGGGTGGAGATAGGAAAAGAGTTGAGCTAGACAACTTTGAGATGCATACAAGAAATTCTAAAGCATGGAACAAAGTGAAAAGTGGGGGCTTACTCCCTTCTCTGGAAAAACTCCATGGGTCTAGTTAGGAGGCTATAGAGCATTTTGAGAAAAATTGGAATAATGGGGAACTTACCCTTCTTGGCAGAAAAGTGGAGCTCGATGAAAACCTCATAGTCGAAGTGACAGGGATGTCTATTGATGGCCACAAATTTTTCAGAGATAGGGTTTTCTCTGATGAAGTTGTCATCAGGTTTCTAAAGAAAGAGAAGGAAAGACTAAAGCTGGTGAAAATCTCCAACAGCTACTTCGAAGTCGACACAATAAAAGCTATCTGGAGAAAAGTTCTTCGCGTTATCAAGGAGTACATTACTGTTGATGGTCGCTTCACCAGGGTCTACGACTATCACTTTTCTCTACTTAACCATTTCTGCTACAAGGTTAGGGTTTCTTTTCCCTTCTATCTTCTTTGTTCCTTGAGAAAAAGTTTGGATGATCACAAGAAAAACCCAAAAAGATACCCTATTTTGCATACTGGTTTGATTAGGTTAATTGTTGAACATTTTCAAAATATGCCTTCCCCTGCTATTTTGGATGCCCCCCTTGATTCTGAGGAAGATGATACTGAACCCAATTGCTCGGGGAATTTTCCCAATTTAAGCACAATTAGGAAGGTCCTAAGCCCATCCGCTATCCAAAAGGGTAAGGAAGGCCTTAACCCCCATTCTGTGAAAGCCTGCTCTACTCCTAAACCGGGAAGTTCTACCCTTAAAACTAGGAGCACTGGTAAGGCCCTTCCGGTTAAAAACCTTGTGTCATACTCTAAAGACTCGCCTGATTTTGAGGATGCTACTGCTAATAAGACTTCATCCTTTGCTACTCCTTCGTTGGACAGAGAGGCTAGAATTAATTCCCCTGCTTCCCCCAATCTTGCTAATACTTGTTTCAACCTTGAAAGGGAACCCTCTGTGGATGTTTTGGGTTTAGCTAGGAATATTGAAGCTGACCATTTTAGAATTTTGAAATGGTTCTTTCATGAAATCAATGAGCTAAAGATAAAAAAACTGGGCCCTTCAAAGCAAACTGGAAGAATTGGGAGCCAAGATTTTGGCGCTTAGCAAGAAAGAGGCAGAATGAAAAGATCATGGTGCCAGCAAAGAAACCCAAATCCAGGTGGGCATGGACAGAAGGTTGGAAATTGAGTTGGACAAAATGAAAAATATGGTTAAAATTATTGCCGAGCAGAACAATAGGATGACAAGACATAATGCCATCATCATTAACACCATGACTGAGAAATTGGACAAAGCTCAACAAGGGTCCTTAGTGGTTGATCTAGAAGAAGTCAATGATAAAAACCAGGATGAGGATGTTGGTATTTCTAAGAGAACCAGGGCCAATTTGAAGAGAAAGGCTCCTCCTACGCCGCATATGATTCAAACCTTCAAGAAAGGAGTTCAGGACATGTAGAATCTGGAGGTTGAGACCGAGTCTATTCTGAAGACACTGGGCTAGTTGCGGTTGGTTTTCCTATTGGATTTTTGGCTGGTTTTTTGTTTGACCTTCCTGGTCTTTTGCGGTTGGCTGCTGCTTATTTCGGTTTTTTCCTTTTGAGTAGCCTGTTTTTGTCTGCTGGACTTTTTGTCCTTTCTTTGTTGTTGTAAACTTTGTGGTTTTGGGTCCCTGTAAAACTTGTTTGTCCCTTCATCAAAAATAATTATTTTTAAAAAAAATTCAAAATTAATGTATTTAAAATAAAAAAATAGAAAATTAAATAAAAAGGAAACATCCTAAATCTAGTATTACACAAAATATATTCAATATTTTAAAAAAAATTGAAAGCATTTCAAAAAGGAAAAATCATTCATAATGTATTTACTATATATATATATAAGGGTGAATGTTAGCATTAGCATTAGGTTTCATTTAGGGTTATGGTTAGGTAAGGGTAAAAGTTCAATTACAATTATGATTAGGATCATGGTTAGAATTGCAGTTATAATTAGGGTTTAAAAATGGTTAGCATTAGGGTTCAATTAAGGTTAGGGTTTAATAAGGGTTACATTTAAGGCTAGGGTTAAATTAGGGTTAGTATTACAATTATATTTATAGAATAAACCTTGGGATTAGGGTTAGGGTTGGGGTTCAATTAGGGTTACTGTTATAGTTAGGGTTTAATTGTGTTATTAGGGTAAGCATTAGGGTTCAATTAGGGTTAGAGTTTAATTACAATTATGATTAGAGTTTGGATTAGGATTTGGATTAGGGTTAATGTTTAATTAAGGTTAGGGTTATGTTTAGTGTTAAAATTAAGGCTAGGGTAGGGTTAGGCTTCAAGGTTAAGATTAGGGTTATGGTTATAGTTATACTTAGGGTAAGAGATATAATTAGGGTTAGAGTTAGGGTTAGGTTACTATTATGGTTATGGTTCTATGGTCAATATTAGGGTTAGGGTTCAATTAGGGTTATGCACAATTAAGGTTAAGGTGAGGCACAATTAAGATTAAGGTGAGGGTTAATGTTAGGTTAAGGTAAGGGTTCAACTAGGCTTTAATTGTGTTATTAGGGTTAGAGTTAGGGTAAGCATTAGGGTTCAATTAGGGTTTTAGATATAATTAGCATTAGGATTCAATTACAATTATGAATAGGGTTTGGATTAGGATTAATGTTTAATTAAGGTTAGGGTTAGGTTTAGTGTTAAAATTAGGGCTCAGGTAGGTTAGGGTTTAAGGTTAAGATTAGGGTTAGGGTTATACTTATGGTAAGAGATATAATTAGGGTTTGAGTTAGGGTTAGGTTGCTATTATGGTTATGGTTCTAGGGTTAAGATTAGGGTTAGGGTTAGGGTTCAATTAGGGTTAGACACAATTAAGGTTAAGGTAAGGCACGATCAAGTTTATGGTGATTTTGATCTTGATTTATTCGTATTAATTCCCATGTCATTTTTGCAGATGGCACATAGGGCTTAAATTTGATGGTTGTATGACCGTATTTAGAGATTTTTGCGATAAAATACAATCAAAATTTTAAGAAGATTGTATCAAATTAAAGGAGAGATTTTGGATAGATTGTCAAATTTTATATAGAATTATAATTATACATATATTTGATTTATATATAATTTTACTTACACTTAGGTATATCATAATGTTTTAAGGGAACCTTTGAATAGATAACCGTCATTAAAAAATTTGTTAACAGGCAAGGTCAATCATCAAATTTAAGGCCTGATGGCACATGCCTTTCAAATTAGTAGAACCAAATTCTTAAAGATTTAACTAAGTTATAATTTAGTTAATGTGGATGTCATTTTACAATTGGATGTTTTGGATGGGGATTTTGTAGATTTTGGTAGCAGGGATAAAAAAATGGTAATGCTCTATCAATTCTGAAATTTGAATTGCATTTTAATGGATTTATTATAATTTT
>VDFB02156371.1:0-40954 GCA_007258455.2 Sequoia sempervirens | reverse complement strand
TACCCTTTATCTCTCTCCCACTCTGCACCCCTCTCTCTCAAGTCTCTCCCTCCTACCCCCTATCCCCCTTACCCCTCTACCCTTAACCCTTAAACCCTAAACCTTTTTACTCCCTACCCTCTATCTCTCTCACACTCCCCCCTCTCTCTCTTGGAAGTCTCTCCCTCCTACCCACTCTCCCTCTCGAGCCCTCTTACCCTTAACCCCAAACCCTAGTACCCCCTACCCTTAACCCTTAAACCCTAGAACCCCCTACCCTTTATCTCTCTCCCACTCCCCCCTCTCTGTCTCAAGTATCTCCCTCCTACCAAGGATTAAATTTGATGGTCGACTTTTCCTGTCAACAAATTTTTTAATGACAGTTATCTATTCAAGGGTGCTCTTAAAACATTATGATATGCCTTAGTGTATGTAAAATTATATATAAATCAAACATATATATCATTATAATTATATATAAATTTTGATAGTCTATCCAAAATATCTCCTTTTATCTGATACAATCTTCTTAAAATTTTGATTGTATTATATGAAAAAAATCTCTAAATACGTTCATACGGCCATCAAATTTAAGCCTTTCCTCCTACCCCCACTCTCCCTTTCTTTCCCACTTCCTCCATATCTCTCTCTCAAGTCATAATTTTAAAAATATATAATTAATATTTATATTAATATTAAAAATTAATTTTTAAAAGATTGGGTTTGACTGAACATGTTTATAATGTTCAATCAAACCCAATTTAAATCAAATTTTTTATTCTATGTTGAATGCGTTTGGTCCAACCCCTGTTCGACTGAACAATATTTTTTTGTTCGACCGAACCAACAATTTTTCACTCTCATCCCCTGAGGCACAAAAATTGCTAAGAATTTTTCACTTCAAAGCTCAATTTGAGAATGAAAATGGAGATCTCAGAAACCCAACTAGTATCAGGTTCCCCTCAAAATGAGCTATCCAATGAATATAATTTTAATATGTTTTGATTATATTATCTATTTGTTTTTTAAGTTTTATTAAATATAGGTTTTTCACCGAAAACAAAACTCTCTGTTTTGCACATGTGGAAAAATAGAAGATTATAAAAAAAAAATTAAAAATATGAGTCCACCAAATATTGGATTCCTTGATCCAACAAAAAAAAGAAAATAATTTTGATACATACAGTAAAAGTTATGCCTTATATGGTCGTGTTATGTCTGAATCTAAATTGTAATTGATTTGACTTTGAAATTTGATTAGAAAAAATATTCAATAAAAAAATATCTAACCAAGTGGAAGCACTAGATATCGGAGTTACAAATCTAAATTTAAAAGAATTGAAATTTTATCTTTCAAGGAAAAAAATTTATGCGTTATACAGTGTGCGTCACTTTTTAAAAATGTTGTTTTTGAAAAAACCAATTTTTCGTGGGAGATGGAAAAAGAAGTGCAATCTAATTCCAAAAATTTTGAAAAAAATATTTTTAGAATCTACAAACAAAATGTGACAAGACTCTAGTTTGTATCATCTTCAAATTCCTCACGGTTTAATTGCTATAGGTGCCCAAATGTGAAGATTTAGTTAAAAAAAAATCAGTGTCCAGTTTGGCCAAAAATTGTAAACCACTATTGTGGGATCAACCATAAAGTCATTGTAAGCAATTCACGAAGAGAATATGTATATATATATATATTTACGTGTGTAACAATAAGGATCTATGATTTTATATATGTTATTTTCGTTATAAAACCATATAGCCAGTTTGTTGTTATTTTCATTGCTTTCGTTGCACTTACAAGGTATTAATTTCAAGGAGCATTCTAAGTAAACAACTTACATTTTGATATAAAGTCTTTTAATACAATTAACGAGCTTATAAGAATACATTATATTAGTATTACACTTCACATTTCCCTCAACCAATATACTCTAAATTGTAACCCCACTACACATATAAGTCCATACCTATCCCGCATACTTATATTCACGATACTACAATCCTCTCTATTAGGTCTCCATTATAATGGTATTTCCCAACTTGCTTTTGGTAGAAGAAATTAGTCAATAATATTACCCCTTTTTTATAAGTTATAGAACTAAAGAATTAACATATTCATATAAAATCTTCATGTTTTTCTAAGAATTACATTCTTAATTAGCTTACAAAGCATAAATGCTTCCACGAAACCTTCTCTAATTAAATACTTTACAATCCAATACCGAATTTTATTAGTGTAATGGTCTCCTTGTTTGAATTGATTAAGCTATGAGGGTATTACCTATACATTTACTTTCCCCATGTCCTGCTATCTATTTTATCCATCCCGTATAAACTAGGTATCGCTATTATGATGATTCCCAACACTTGTCAATGTTAAGACATTCTACTTCTCTAGTCAATTAAAAACCACTATTTATATATTTGTATAAACACAAACAAACATAAGATAGTGCATTGACCATTAACATGAGTGATATATCTTAACTATACTTAACAAGCGCTCTGCGGGAGCTGGAGTCCCTGCCATGAGCAGGGCTGTTTGCATGCAATGGATAATACTAAGAAAAGCATTAACATGGAATTGTTATTCCTAATAGTTTTTGGATTTTTATATAATTATAGGTTGTGAAAAGGATGCATGATCTGACATAATAAGTGCAAAGCCACTACATAAGGTAAATCCAACTCAAGCACAACAAACCTCCATCTAGTTATGGATTTAACTCTGCACAGGCACACAATAGCTTAAATAGATCATCCACTAGCGTACAATCATCTTGGTCAAGGAGCCCAGTTCAAAAGAACAAAATTATAGTTTAAAAGTCAGAAGGATCTTCAACCATAGAAACTAAGTTGACAAGTTAAAAGGGAAAAATCTTCAGAGAACTAGACCATGTTTTTCCATCAACACTTCTTTAAGCAAAAGATAATAAATCTTCAAAATAAATTTATATTATTACTCTGATGAAAAAGAGCAAAATGTTGGGATTTTAAAACAATTCAAAGTTTGACAGCAAATAAAATGTTTACCCAATGGTTTAATAATGAGAATGCAATCAAACCAAAAAAATAATTCAGGAATTTATGAATCCTGATGATTATAGTTTGTCATGATGACATCCTAGAAGTGCATCGGCTATATGCAATTTAAGTAAGTCACAAAAATTAGAAGGTAATAAAGCAACATGTTTGCATCAACATCATATAATTGGAAGTCCAATGCCAATGGATCATTAACTATGATAGAAGATACATTTGAAGACAAATGTTTGAAGGACCTAACTGAGAAACATTCAGAGTTCATAAGCTACCCAACAATGGCTAGCAAGAAGCATGGAAGAGAATATGCGCAAAGCATTTGCTTAGATCAAGCGATGTTCAAATTTCCATAAGCTATAATATATAAATCAATGTTTTTTTTGTTTTCAATGGCAATACTTCTGTCTCACCCAAATGCTGAAAAGTTTATTCAGAAAAATTGTAGATGCATTTATTCTTGTGTCGTTTCAGTACCAAAATTGAGTGCTTTTAGCATTGAAATTGCCTAAACCACAAAAGCGATGCAACTGTCCCCTTTTCCTGTGTAGATTGATTTATCAAAAACCCAATTTAGGGTTCCATTAAAGCTTAAAAACCATCTCTGAACTATGCAGATTGGTGGTTACTTGGCAGTTGTTCACTGTATCAGCTCCATTGAATGCCACATGCTAGAAAATGCATCCACATGGTCTACCTGCTTATATATACCAAAATCATAGGTCTGAGAACCCATAAACATAAGTGTGGTTAGAAAAGGACATTGAAGAGGGATCTATCATTTACTTAGCATTTGAACTTGAATAGGAAGCCTTGCAAAACATCTACTGTATTTGAATAGTAGAAAGCCAAGCTAAATGCAAGACATTAAGAATCGAACTTACACCAAACAGAAAACTATCACTAGAAACTTAAAAGAAAATGTTTACCCCATATATGCTATGCCACCGCAGAGAAATAGTTGCTTGCTAACATAGTTATCAAAAGAACAAAAAAGATATGCAGATGACTACAAAAGCATGGATAAAGATCAAGCCACACCTTATTTTCCAAGGACATAATTTTGTGAAATAAAATGATCTTTGAGTTTCAGTTGTTTATGTAGAACACATTGTTGCGAGGTTTATACCAAATATGAAAGCAAAAAAATTTATGATTTAGATCCGTCTTCAAATTTCTGCCAGCCAAAGAAGTACTTGTTGACAACATTTTGTAAAAGTCAAGTAATTAGTTTGTGCAGAATAAATAAGTACCTGTGTTAATTTGCAAATCTCTTCTTAGTTGGGTGGAAGTCTGATAGCATCGTCTTCTTTGACAATTTCTATAATGCAGTTGTCCATGGCAAGTGTAAATGTTCCTTCTAATTGGAATTTGTGTAACATGAACATCACCGTGGACATGTCTCTTTTGTAATTTAGATAAGGTATTGCTGCAAGTTGAGGAAAATTATGTTCTAGCAATTCTTTCTGTAGGTAACAGTCCAAATCTCCATTCGTTGTGTGTATTGTGCATTCAAGGAATTTCCTATATTGGAATTTTGTTGTTGTCACGTATGTTGCACGCTGGACAACATCATTGTTTGTTGTTTCAGTAAGAAAAACTCTTTGTTCACAAGTCACACATACCGGCTGGTATGGTGGCAGGTGGAAATTATTTGGTTTCAAGGTGCCAACTACCTAGAATGGCAATGCAGATTTCATTAGAAGGCATAGCAATGTCTAGATGGAACAAAAGTAATGGAGAAGTATAAAATATAAGTGAACAAAAGTAATGGAGAAGTATAAAATATAAGTGTCTAGTAATAATAGTTGTTCACTGTTGAGATCTTTAGGCTAAGAAAAGTTAGATCAATATTATAAATTGTATATTAGACCCTATATTTATCTTTCATTGATCTTTGTTAAAATTTTATTTTTCCAAATAGAAGACACAAGTAGAGTATAAAACACAAAACAAGGAACAAGAGGGCTATCTGAAGCTGAAAGAAATCTAGAATCCAAGAACCATGATTCTAATAGTTGATGTTCAGAATTGATTGATTGTCAATGAATTATGACATCTTGCTGAATCCAGGTACAAAATTGCTCTAGGAACTAGTCTAGATTGCATTGTGTCTAAAACAATCTAAATCTTTTGAAGATAAGTGTACAATATTGTAAGGCTAGACACCTGTGTGCTGGTAGAAACCAATTTCCCTAGGAAAGCTTTAGTACATAGGTCATTCAGCTCATCAATGAACGTGGACTGTGTTGTTTGCATGAGTGTTGAGCCTATGTGTCCGCTGCGAACAATGTTTTTGAACAGTACCAGTGGCTTTGTTGCTGATGCCAATATCATTCGCACTTTTGCATAGGGTGTTGTAAAGCTGCTAGGTACTATAATCTATAAAGTGAATAATTTAGTCAGTTGTCATGGCCAACAAAATGCATGATGAAAAGGATTTAGGGTGAGGTTTAAGATTATTGCATAATATCTTACAGTGGCTAAGTCGTTGTGCGTGTCTCCATCTCTGATGTGTAGTTCATGTTGCGTTGGAATTTGATAGTGAGCAGTAACAATAGCAGCAACTGATCCAATAGGATAGCTATCTTTTGATTTAATCAGCTCTGAGATGGTTGTGTCAGGTATTAGTCTACGCTCTTTGCAGACTTTAGGAATGGTTTGCATGGTGGTTTTACTAGTGAACTGGAGACAGTAATCAGCATCCCCTCTGTCATATTTTGATTTTTTTTAATCACAAAGTTTGTGATTTGAATACTTGTACCAGGCGATAGATTTGGCAAGAATATGTCAATCAATCTATTGTTAATGTTTGCTGTTATTGTCATTTTTCCATAGCTATCGACCAAGTCAAGATGTAGAATTGGTACTTTTGGCTGGGTTGGAGGCTTGTTGGTAGCAGCAGGGCCATAGATGACCAGGACATCACCTTCGAAGGCTACAGCCGATTGTTTTGTACAAATATCAAGTATGCTTGATGGCTGAATGGGTTCTGTCTTCATCCTATAAATTGCAATAGCAGCAATCATAGAAATAGAATAAGCAACTAACACTGGTAAAAATGAAGTTACATATGGCATGAATGTTTTTAAATACTTGCCTCTTTTATTGATGGTTGTGACTTGAACGAGCATCATCATTTCGAGGGGTGGCTATATGGCTGTGACCTTGTTCTTGAATCTTGTTTGAGCAAGCAGCGTCACTGGCAGAGGTGTCTACATCACTGATGGACAAGTGTTAGCAGGAGTTGCTAGTGAGGATTAATGTGAAATGCATAATTCTAAGATAGGGCAAAAGTATATTAAGAATGTGAGTACATATTTTCATCCATCTTGCGCCTATTCGATGGTAGGTTTTCTGGAACCATTGAATGATCCATGTTATGGTGTCTAGCAAATGGGATTGTTGTTTTCCAAAGCAATCATAGAAATAGAATAAGCAACTGACACTGGTAAAAATGAAGTTACATATGGCATGAATGTTTTTAAATACTTGCCTCTTTTGTTGTTGGCTATGACTTGAACGAGCAGCATCATTTCGAGGGGTGGCTATATGGCTGTGACCTTGTTCTTGAATCTCGTTTGAGCAAGCAGCGTCACTCGCAGAGGTGTCTACATCACTGATGGACAAGTGTTAGCAGGAGTTGCTAGTGAGGATTAATTTGAAATGCATAATTCTAAGACGGGGCAAAAGTGTATTAAGAATGTGAGTACATATTTTCATCCATCTTGCGCCTGTTCGATGGTAGGTTTTCTGGCACCATTGAATGATCCATGTTATGGTGTCTAGCAAATGAGATTGTTGTTTTCCAAAGCAATCATAGAAATAGAATAAGCAACTGACACTGGTAAAAATGAAGTTACATATGGCATGAATGTTTTTAAATACTTGCCTCTTTTGTTGTTGGCTGTGACTTGAACGAGCAACATCATTTCGAGGGGTGGCTAAATGGCTGTGACCTTGTTCTTGAATCTCGTTTGAGCAAGCAGCGTCACTGGCAGAGGTGTCTACATCACTGATGGACAAGGGTTAGCAGGAGTTGCTAGTGAGGATTAATGTGAAATGCATAATTCTAAGACAGGGCAAAAGTATATTAAGAATGTGAGTACATATTTTCATCCATCTTGCACTTGTTTGATGGCAGGTTTTCTAGCACCATTGAATGATCCATGTTATGGTGTCTAGCAAACGGGATTGTTATTTTCCAAATGCTCATACAGGGCATGCAATAGCAGATATATGCCAATGAATGGAACAAAACAAATTGAATGAAAAACATTGGTAGCAAGTAAACTAGTTTTCAAGCTTGATGGTGTCAAGCGTAAGACATTTACCAGTTTGAAGAGGGTCTTGTTGCCCTAGTCTTGAGTCTATATAGCCAATGCGAAAAAGAGAGATATAACATAGAGGCAGAAGCCAGTGCAAATTATTAGAACACTTAAAAGAGCTTATCACTTAGCAAATAAATGAAAAATAGGTATAATGAAAGTTGACTTCATCTATATGTCCTTCTACAGTTTTAAAATGCAGATTAGACTGAAATTTTATGTATGGACATCTGATACTATTATACTATTATTCAATATTGTCCTAGGGTATAAGCACATTGGACTGACATTTTATGTATAGACATCTGGCAGTTGTTTTACTTTCATTTTGAATAACAATATTGAAAATAACTGCTCGATGTCTATACACTCACAATTTCCAGATACTATTATACTATTATACTATGGGGTATTATATGTCTAGCCCAACCCCTTTATTCAATATTGTCCTAGGGTCTAAGCACATGAATTTTCAAACTTGTTAAACTAAGGTTTATGTTATGTGAATTTGATTGGAGTAGCAACACAATTTTCTTGTCAATAGTGCAAGCCTTGATGAAATTAAAAAATCTGCATTTAGAGAACCATTTAAATGTGGAATATCAAAATCAAACATATTGTGTAAACTTGTGTCAAAATTCTGTATCAGAGTAGAAGAATATTCAAATTTTGAATAGACTTGGATAAAAGAGAAAAGCTGATTTTTGATGCTTATATAATTGCTGTTGCGTGGCCAATTTAAAGTAGAAAAATATATTTTGTTATTTGCAGGTTTAAATAGAAATCATTAAGAGTCACATGGCCTATGCTTTCTCAAAGTAGGCTTCTCAAGAAGTGGATAGATTTTGGCAAAAGAAAGCAGAGATCAAGAGCTGTGCCAGGTTTTGTTTGATACTGAATTATCTCCTGTTGTTTAACCTTTTAGTGTAATCAAACAATGCTAGAATACATAATTAACCACAAACAAAACTTACATAGTTCATGGGATATATGGCTGGGTTTCTGATCCTAAGAATCCACTGCATTGTTTCAATTCCCCAACTATGTTTCTTGATTTTATCTATCATAATCATCATTAATTGAAGAGGCAAGATTTCTATATGCTCACCACATTCAGGATGGTATAATCTTGTTGTACACTTGAGAATAGCTATTCATGCATCAACTTTAATTTGCATTGTTCTTCAATCTTCAGAGTATCAAAATAAAATTACAAATTACAAATGCAAAGTGAGAACTGTTCTTTATCAATTGTACCATTCTTAGTATTCTGGAATCAATTTTGCAAAAGGGGCACACTTTGATTGACAAAATTGAGCATGTTTTGACTACAGCTGGAAATAAAGAGATATTGCAAAGTGGTATGTCCAATATGTATCTAGTATAGTGAAGTTGACAACACCACTTTCAATGTTGCGTATCCAAAAGTGGTCCAATAGACCGTCTGCATGTGTCGTTGGCTTGTCAACAAGTAGTGATAGCTTGTGTTGTTGCATAAATTCAAGGAGGAGTGCTTGTGTCTTTGTGGATTGTAGCATGTCAATGTTAAGGTCCCTAGCAACAATCAATTTGGAGGTTGGTGGCAATGAGCTGAGAATGTTTTCTATTAGGTTGAATAAATCATGAATGTGTGTGTTTGGTGTCAAGTACAAATTTGTGATATGTAGAGCGGTGCCTAGATGCAATAGGTCAATGGTTATTGATTCTATATAATTTGTTGCAAATGTCTGGATAGTTTGGATTGAAACTATTTTCTTGCAACATGTTAGTAGACCATGAATATTGAATGTAGTATAGCAGTTGCATGTTTTGTTAAGGAAATTGACATGGTTGAGGACATCGTCTCTTGTTTCCTGGAAACAAAGAATAGTTGCTTCTAGCAAGTCATATTCATGTGCTATTTCTTGGGCATGCAATGCAAAGCTACGTGTATTCAAAGAACATAGGCTGAAGTGGCTTGAACAGATAGGTGCAAGACTGTGTTGTAGTTTCCATTCTGCCAATGTCGTGAGGCGTTGCATCTCATTATTTACTTTTTCTGAAACCTTGAAATTTTTTTCCTGCAATTTATGTATGAGGTACAATGACTCGATGTTCCTTACACGTGATAAAGCAGTGTAAACAAGACCATGTTGGTACACTTTAGAGGGATCAAAAGCCAGTGTGTCCATTGTGAGCCCTTGTGCTCTATGAATAGTTCGTACACAGGCAAGCTGCAAAGGGAATTGTGCTCTTGTGACTATTTTCATAGTTGTTCTAACTTTTCTAATGATTCTTGTTATGGGTGTCCATGAAGGAAAAATACAATTTGTGTATAGATGTTGCATTCTTTGACGACGGATTTGCCAACAACAGGGTCATTGAATTGAATCCACACAATGTCTTGTTGGTCAGTTGTATATGTTTTAAAAATACCATCTGCACCATTGACAATGCCATCTTGTGTGTCAAGGTTACCAGCTACCAATTCAACTAAAATGTCTTGTTTGAGAAAAATTGTTGCAGGCAAGAATAACTTGTCCAAGTGAAATTGGATGCTATCAATGGTTGTATCTTGTTTGTCCACTGCTTCTAGAACGAAGAGCTTTGTGGGTAAGTAGTCTAGCATTTTTCTGTTGTGCTCATCAACTATAGAATTTATGTGAAACAAGTATGGAAATCATGGATCATTGGGGGGTGTCTTGTAGCACATTGCATTCAAGTAGCTGATGTCTTCACTAGTTTGCTGAGAAGTTCTAGCCCGATTAAGTACAAAAATGAAATGTTGATTTGATTGTCTAATCACGCTACGTAATTCAAAGCATTTGACATTGTCAACCCAAAACGTGTATGGCATTTTGTCTTTGTCTATTGTTGGTTCCTCGAATATCCAAGTATCACATATAGGTTGTGCTTGGTAGAAGTCTCCACAGAATATGATGTCTATATTGCCAAAAGGTTTTGTTGGTGTATGTTTGATTTGACGAAGTCTTCTATCAATGTTGTGAAGCATTTTTGAGCCAATCAAAGAGACTTCATCAATCAGAAGAATTTGAAACTGCTCAAACTTTTTGCTTAATGTGTCAGCTATGTTTCAATCTAGTGGTAACATCTTTGAAGAATTGCATGGTAGATAAAAGATTGAATGTGCAGTGGTGCCACCTACGTTAAATGCTACTTTTCATGTTGAAGCAACAACAATGCCTTTTGGTTTGAGGGGGTCACTGTCCAGCTGTTTATCATAGAATCAGATCATTGCCTTGAAAATGGCTTTACTTGTGAACATTTTTCCAGTACCTGCTCCACCTGTCAAGAACAAGGAGAAAGGTTTATTAGGCACTAGTCTTTTTGCCATTAGTACATCCTTTAGTACTGATTGTTGTTCTTTGTTCAATTGTCTTCGTAAATTGAAGTATTCCTTGTTGCTTAGGAGCAATGGGTGTGCTATCTCTAAAAACATTTTCTTAGAGATTGAATCTGGGACCTTTCTACTCTTCATATGGTTTAGGTCGCTCATGATGTCGTATTTTTCTATGCCATTTTCCAATTTTCCTTTTTCAATTTCATTTGCAAGGTCAATTGTTGGGTGCTTATCATTGTCAGATTTCGTAGCAGCTTCGTCAATGTCACCCCATGTAGGAGCAATTTGTGCAGTGAACAATTTTTTGATTGCTGCAATTTGTGATTTTTTAGCATTGAACACTGCACTCCATGTTTCATATCCAACAAGCAAGGTTTGCTCACTTGTTCTAAAAGGCACATATAACATGAGTTTCTCTCTGCAATAATTCTCAGGGTCAATGTGTGGATTATATCTTACATAGCGAATGATCTGCGGAGTTGCTATCTTTTGGAGCCTTTTTGAGCTCCCTGAATAAAAGGCAACGTATTCAACTAGTGACAAGTTGTCAAGAGCTTCTGGCCGCTGTGTGTATTTTTCTATTACAGATGAACACATGATATTTTCAGAATCATCTGGCTCCTTTGCTAATAGTTTTGGGCTTTTTAACATGAATACTCTATTTTCTAGTGGTGCAGTATTGATGAAAACCATTTTCCTTGAGCATCTACGCAATGGCAATGAGAGAACAATATGAGCAGGTTGACGGCTGGACATTTGTTGGTAGTTTAGCAATGCATTGCCAAGTTTCCGTATGAACTATATTTTGCCATCATAAGCATGCATGCACTGTTGCCACAATTGCTGAAATGCAAGGGACAATGTTCTGTCTTGTTTTGTCATATATGAACTACAGTAAGATGCAGCAGCATATGCGTCTAAAATAAATTGTGTGTCTGTATTTGCATACCAGAGGCTTGGTACTTTTTTTGCAAAGGAATTTATCCAAATATCAGCTGGTTCTCTTTTTAGCATGACTGTTTTGCGTGTCAATGTTGAACGGAGCATTGCAATGTAATCGATTTCATTCATTTCCAATTCCTCCAAGAAATTTTGAAATGAAACCTCTTTTGTGTAGTGTTTGTTTTCCAAGCACTTGAAAAATATTCTTGCTTTGTCCTTAATTGCAGGATGGGGCATGGGCAATGGCTCTAAAATTGTTATTTTGTTCATGGGAGGTAACGAAAAACTAAATCTGCAGCTTGAGTGTGTATTTTCTGTAGGTCTTTGTATGATGGTGTGTTTGCATTTTGACGAGATTTGTATCAAGCAGTGATGAGTTGCAAGAAATGTACTTGTCAACAAAGCTTTCTATTTCAAAATTTAGGCAATTGCCATACACAGGTGCAATTTTTATCCATAGCAAGAAATGAACATGTTCATTGCCTTGGTTTTGGAATTCTGTCACAAAAGAGTAGTCCATGACTTGGCCAAAGAGCTCATGGTTTTGTAGCATCATTTTTCAAAATGCATTGATTCTATGATTAAAATACCGACTACAAATTACTGGGTTCTTTCTGATTTCAAAGTCCAGATCCCTATCCTCTATACTTTTATTGGAGTTGGTTTGTTGCTAAATGGATATTTGTTGTAGAGCTCTACACAATGGTTCCCATAAGTGCTCAGCACTTGTCAATGTTACAAAAAATGTTGGAGGTCCCAATTATCTTATCATTGCAAATATGTTTTTTTTGGTGTTTTCTAGGTAGTCTGGTGAGGTGCGGATGCTTTTTAATGTTCTGTAACCCAATGGAGATCTTAATATTTTCTCTAGGGTAGCTGGATTGTAGACATCCTTTGCAACTAACTTTCTATCCTTTAATTCAGTTTTTCTTGTGCAAATCCATGCCAGTGAAGATACTTGGCGAATAATTATCTTGATGGCTTTGAAGAAAATATTTGTTATGTGTCTTGCAAAGTCATTGTCTTTATGCATAAGCTCCCATTTTGATATCTTTTGGTATGTTAAGCTTTTAGTCATGTTAGTTGGCCGAGCTGAACCGTAGAACAAAGTTGGGAAGTTCATTTCCTCTGCGTATGTGTCTTGGAAAATGCCAAGAGTTTAAACCCTTCAGATGGTGCAATTTCAATGATGGTTGTGTCAAGGTCTTTGATTGAATGTGCATCATTGAACCAATGTATAACTGATTCAATTACGGGTTCGTGATCATCTTCAGACATGTCATTGTCCATACTTGGTTCTGTTTCAGTATCTATATGCAATTTTGCTGTTCTCTTTGCCAATTGCTCTTCCCAGTCTTTATTTATGGAGATGTTTTGTTCTTTGTACAATGGTGTTCTTGATAGTGTCATTAAAGCATTCATCACAAGAGCAGGTCTAATATTTCCTTGTGCATATGCATTTTCATATTGTAGCTTCCATTTTAGTCTAATTGCGACTGTTGTATTTTCATCTAGTTGTCTAGGCAATGCTTGTTGCACTTTATCAAAATCCACTGGAACATTGATGATTGTCCCAAGCAATCCATATTG
This sequence comes from Sequoia sempervirens, assembly GCA_007258455.2. NCBI lineage: Eukaryota > Viridiplantae > Streptophyta > Pinopsida > Cupressales > Cupressaceae > Sequoia > Sequoia sempervirens. Next base: position 27,736 of record VDFB02156371.1, on the reverse strand, counting down.
TGCTTGCCTATATCCTAGTTGCCTAATCTATGCAAAAAGCAATGTGCAAAGACACAAGTCTTTCTTCAAGGGAGATCAGTGACTGAACAACATCTATTGCTGCATTGCATCTTATGCTCCAAGGTGTAGCAAAACAGGGAACCTTTGCATTATAAATAGCCTTTGTGCATTGTTTACAAATAGATTGACCAACTGCCAATATTTTTTCATTAGTTGGAATAGGAAGCAAAGAGAAAGCTTGAGCAAGTGCATCATCAACCTTGCACATATTTTGCTGAAAGTGAAGCATACCACAAAGGCAACATGGTTGTGTAGATGTGTCATTTATGCTTTGCAAGTATCTGTAAATGGATTTTTCTATTATGTTTGGTTTTGTAAATTTCCATTTATTTTTTGTTTGTTGATCGCTAGTGATTGTGTTCTGGACTATAGAAGATGCAAACGATCTACATTTCAAATTTGGCATGTGAAAAGTATGATGTTTACCTACTGTGCGCATTTGTCTTTTAAGAGAATGTAATGATTGTTGAGTCGGCAGGTCTGTACTTGTGGTGCACACCTGATTTTGATTTCGCATATGCAAAAGACATTGCACTTGTGGGCGTTGAATTTGATTTTTCATAGAATCTAATGATTGTTGATGGATTGGATTTGGACTACTATTGGACGACTATTTTTTACTTGTGATGTTGCTACTACGTGGAACAGAAGTGGAACTTGTTGTCTGTGTAATGCTTTTATGTGCTATGTTTCGATTATGCATTTTAGCTTTAAGAGAGTGCAATGTCTCATGCGATGTTGATTTTGTCTTTGTGTTTGGTGTAGATGTCTTCGGTTGCAGGCATTTGCTTACATCATTTAGTGAATGTGTTGCTGCAGGTTTCTATTTTGTTTTTAAAAAATGCAGTGGCTATTCATGGCCAAGATGCTGCCCAGGCCTGCATTTGTTGTTTGTTGTTTCAATATGGGCAGTTGGTACAATTAACGGAGAGAGTGTGGCAATTGCAATGTTTGAGTGGCAGGCCTCTGTTGAAGAAATGTTTGCTTTCAGAAAATTCATTCTTTGGTTGTGTGTCAATTCTTTGCTTGTCTTTGTTGTACAATTACCAAGTTCTGAAGATCTGTATATTTGGTTTGCAACTTCTTTGAATGCTATTTGTTCATTTCGCATGCCCATTCGTTGTTGACCTATGCCACGTATTGCTACTTTCAAACATCGTAAAGAGTTATGAACATGTAGGTTTGAGATGGGCAAAGTTCGTGTTCTTTTATGATCTAGACTTGCTGAAATGTAACTAGTTGTATTGTCTCTTGCAATATTGTATGTGGAAGTGGGGTGAGATGTAGTGCAAGCATCTGATTGGCAACTGCACAATGCTTTTGAAACAACTAGGTTGCCTTCAAATGTAGGGCTAGATGCAATTTTGAAGTCATTTGTCATATATTGAACAACAACGAAATTGTTAATATGCATGTGATGAGTCAATTGTTGTTTTTGCTGAAGCGGTTCGTAATGATGATGATTTGAGCTGTCTACAAAGAAAATCAGATTAAAGCTCTTCTTTGGCTCTTTGCTATTTTTGTATGTTTTTGAACTAGGCAATGGAGATGCTTGCCATACGTGTATTGTTGCATGGAATATGTGCGAGAGCCATAATATGCAAAATTCATTCCCCTCAAGGCCACTTTGTACATATGGTATTCCAATGTTGGAAACTAATGATTGCAATCACAATAGAGGATTGTTGTTTGCTATGGTATGCTGACCAGATGAGCCAAAGCATGCCAACGCATACTTGTTCTTGACTGCCAATGCATTTGCTAATGATTGGGCCATGAATATTCAAAAAGCAATTAGGTCAAAGTGTTCATCAACCAAGAAAGCTATGGCCGCAAACATGCTTTCGCCACATGTAGCAGAAAATGTTGCAGGCCTACAAAGGCCAAGTGTATCAAATGCTTTTGCAATTGTGGTCCAAGTGCTCTCGAAACTGCAATATGTGTTTGCCAAGTGTCGCTGAATGTTTTGAATGCAATTGTACGTGTTTACTCGTGAAAACACAGGTTCAAAGTGTCCAGCAGTAGCATTTGTATCGTGGAAAAGAATTGATATCATAGGATTGCATCTGTCCTTGTTGAAATGCAAGTACCTTCTTTTGAACCTTGTAGACCAAATGCATATTGGTATGTCCAACCAATGTGCTAGCCATTTTAAACAGAATGTGTCACCCCAAAGCCCAGTTTCACCATTGTTATTATGCTTTGTGGCTGAAAGCCTCATTCTACGTAGGTATGTGTTTTTGTCTTCTACACCATGCAATTGCCTAAGGAATGTTGGATGCAAGTCATTTTCGTAGGAACTTAAAGCTGTCATGCAGGCATTGCGAAGACGATGTAGAAAATGGTCAACAAGACCATTGTGTAGCTGATTTGGAGAATAGCGAGAGTGAGGCAAAACATGTATCGTGTCAAATAGGCAATCACCTACTTTGTAGTTGAATGAATCGGTTCGGAAAGAATGTGCATTGTGGAGAGCTTCATCAATTGATGTAAATTGTGGTTCAGTATTTGGTGTGTAGGTCTCCACATCAATTGGATGTGGGGGAAGTTTTTTGTTTTTTGGGTGGATTGTTTATGACCATATTGCCCAAATAGGGGTTTTTATTTGGCTAGAAGGCAGCCTGTATTGTGACTATTTAGTAGTGCAATAACTATTTAGCAAAAAAGACAGGTTGTATTGTGACTATTTAGTAGTATAATGACTATTTAGCAATATGCGAAACTTGCACTGTAGAATGCAATTGAATATAATTTTTCTTTTCTTTGCAAGCAAGTGAAGCAGAAATAAGTTTAGTATTCTACTACACACCTTTGTCACCAAGTCTGCAGGGGGGTGTAACAATATCCTTGTATGTTATAGGAGATGTAGTGTACGCCCTAGAAAACAAAATCAATAGTTAATTGTCAATGCATATGAGTAAAACAAAACCTGTATTGAAGTTGTCTAGGAATGAAATGCATATTTTTAGAAGGCCACAATACAGTAGTCATGATCATTAATTACTCGCGTCGATGAGAACACTGATGTGGAAGCTATTAGATTATGACTTAATGCAGAATACCAACGCACCCCAGCTCCTGTAGAACAAAAGCAACATTTTATTATTAGTGCATTTGAGCATATATCTGGCAAAAGGAATAGAATAACTTAATAATGACCAATAAATGGAAGGGAGGAACTAATAGTTAGGAAAATGTATAAAAGGAAAAGTCTGGGGGTGGAAGAGTATTTGTAATTCTCTTCAATTTTTTGTGAGAAGGATGCAACGAGCATTTTCTGGTCAATATGCTTAGTATTTACATGATTCTTGCATCCAAATAGTTGCTTAGAAATTGAGCATAATTCTGCTAGGTATAAGTGCAGAATCCATGTTATACAAGACCCAGTCGGAAAACATTTAGCCCATATATATATAGGTCTATCATTAATTGCATATGCCGTAATATACAAGAATTATAGGTAGAGTTGCTCAATCCATATGCCCAATATGGAACAATTGTAAAGGAATAGTATACGGTAACCACAAAAGTAAATTGTAAGTAGGTGTTGCATAGTCTTTGTATCATTGCTTATTGCAATCGAACCTGCAACATGAGAGGAAGTTTAAAATTAGTGACTAATCAACAAACAATCTCTTTCCATTGTGCATGTACTATACAATCCTAAGAAAAGCATTAAGTTGGAATTGTTACTGCTTACAGTATTTGCATCTATGTACAATTATATATACTGCAAAAGAATACATGGTCTAACATAGCAAATGCAAAAGGGGTCTAAAGATTGATGCCAATAGCTTGAATCCTTCATGCTTGACACCACCTTTAGATGTGTTGATCCAAAGCTTCATAAATCTATTTGGAAACAACAACAAGTTCCTGTCAGAAGAACAAGTACGTTTAACAATTTAAGCATATACAAAATCCAAAATTTACATTGGAAAAAGCTAAAAAGAGAAGAAAACTTCCCGGTGAATATATCAATTGTCGTATTACTTTGCATGAAAACAAAGGCCATATGGGAAACAACAAACAACATAGGTAAATTGAAATTTTCAAATGTGCTTTTGTATGTTGGTACAGGAAAATGCTCCAAAGCGAGAGAGGAAAATTTGTGTACCATTGTCAAATGTGTCTATAGCCCTTTGCACAGTGAAGCTGGTATGTTCTTCGTCTATGTCCATAAAAGTTTTTTGATTTCTGCATGGCATCTGCATGGTCTTTTCTAATAGGATAACAATACAAAAAACATTGAAATTTTATCTCTGTAAAATACAAAATATAAACCATAGTTGGAAATGGAACTTACAGAAATATGAATAGAAATGAATGGGGAAAACTTGCATACCATTGTCAATTTTGTGTGCAGACTGTGGGTAGAAAAGTTGTGCTCTTCTTGCTGCATAGCCATAATGTCTGTTGTTGAAATTTACATGAAATCTTTCTATTTTTCCATTCTCTTCTACAATTTAGAACAACCTTACTTGACATCTGAATCAATTCTTCTGCACCACTGGATAGCTATCACTTAAATGGAAACAATGCATTTATTGTTTACTCCATTGCAGTTCTTCCACCATTAAATTCCCCTCAAATATTTCCTTTAGAACTACGCATTTGGAAGAGAGAAATAATGCATTTAGAATTTAGAGCTTCCAACTCGTTGAAATATTTTGGAGAATAATCATCCCTCTCAAATATTGCTGCAAGTACATGGTTGCTCGAAGTTTGTAGGCGACCTATGTAATTGTATTTACTCAAAACATTTCATCTATACTTTTGCGTGCATGTTCCTGTTGAGGAATCAAGCAGTTCAATTGAAATTTTGAATAAAAAAAACTATCTAGGTCATCTAGAAACTCTTAGCAATATGTCTCTCTGCAAATATATATATATAATTACTGAGAATTTTGCTTCATCAATTTGCAAGTAGCAATAACCTTGCAAGATCCAAGGGAATTCTGCTTTATCAATTTGTAACTAGCAATAAAAATCTGCTTAGAAGAGCATCATGCACTGGAACATAGAATATTTGTAACCATAGCAAGGAAACCATTAATAATGTATGACCTAATATATAAGAATTATAGTTTGAGATGGACAATCCATATGCCCAATACTCAAACATTGTCATGATATAGTATATAGCAATCACAAAGGTAAATTGTAAGTAGTAGGCCTTCCAGATGCAGTCTCTCTATTACTGCTAGTTGAAATGTAGCATGTAACATGAGAGTTCACTCCACTATTTGCTAGTTAGTGCTTTGCTCGGTAGAAGTGTAATATATTGCCCTGTCCCAATGATTGGATAGACTAGGATGGGACCAATGCTGGCCAACTATAGAACGGTCAATTTGGTTGACAAAAAGTGGGGGGGCCCACCTCCCACTCCCCCCTAAGTCACCACTCTCCCCTCCACTCACCACTCTCCCTCCCCATTCACCATTGTTTAAGTGGTAGCGGTTTCAAGCCAAGGGGAATCCATGTGAGCCATTAGATATGGCATAGGGACTTCTAGGTGTAGCATGTGCAAAATGAATTAAATGCGTAAGCAATATTTCATATGCTGACTTTCATAGTATGGCATAGAAGAAACCAAACATGGAACCTCACCAGCAAGGAAACAACAATTAAATGATAGCATCCAATGAAGAATGAGCAGCCACAAAGAATGACACAAAGAATCATAAATATGACTGTAATGTCTAATGTCTCCTTATTTTACCATGGCAATAATTTTAAACAGGCTATCCAATCATGAGGAGAGGGAAAAGTAGTACAAATGTTTCCCTAATGTTTTGTATGTTTCTTCAAGGAACGACACATGAACCTGGATTTGTCTGTAATGAACAAGCTAATTTCGTAAGGGATTTTAGTTGCAACTACACAGGTAGATATCTATACAAAGTGTGAAAGCATAGACAAGGCGTGCGATCTGTTGATGGAATGAGTCAAAGAAATATGGTGACCGTACATACTATAAACAAAGACACCTAACAAGAAGAATGCCCACTTGCAAAATGTGAAAGCAATATGTAGCCATGCACCCATCTCGTCCATGTGCCGCCCTTGAAAAAAACCAGGTAAAAACTTAGGGAAACAACCATAATATTTCACCCTCTCCAGATGATTGGACAGACTATTTAAAATTAATGCAAAACATTTAAACCCCCAAGAAATTAGGCTCTCGCGAATTCGGGCTAAGATTAACTCTAATTTTTTTTCCCAGGAAAATAAACAAAAAAACAAAACTTTGTACTAGCATTGTTTTATAGCCTGTGCCCAGTTCCGAAGACACCAATAAAATTGCACTTTGGTCTATCGAAAACATTAGCCTCCTACTTGGAACTAGGCATGTTTTGTTGCCTCTATGCCATCCTACGTAAGCCACCATTACAAATATTGCTTACACATTTAATTTGTTCTGCACATGTTGGACTGGTAGCATAGACAACGCATTATATTTTTGGGAAAAATGCCATAAGGAAAAGTGCTCTCATGGAATACCATAAAAAGAGAATGCACATAAGGAAGAATCTATAGCAAAGAGAAGGCAGCAAATTTTTTGGGAAATTGCTTCAAACAAATCTGGTACCACAATGCTGGAATGCTATATGTATTGTCATAGCATTCCATCACCATGGGACCGCATTTCTTTGAGACATATTTTCAAACAGGAAAACGCCTTCTCCATTGCTTACAACTTTTTTTTGTGAGGCATTCTTTGAAAGATTCAATGCTTTGTCTATACTATTGCTTCTAAGACCGCCATATATAGTTGAGGGTTTTAAGTTTCCCAAATGGTCAAGCTAAAGACATCTAGAACAAAACAATTGAAATTAAAGTCTGCTTTTTATAAATGATAATATTCAAAAACATAGTTCAAAATCCAAGGCAACCCTAAGTAAGATGCATAATGAAAGCAACTAGAAGATAAAGTAGTTCCTATGCTTTGTCAAAAATTTCAATAGTTCTCTTCTAAATGCCTTTGGTTTGACCATTTGACAAATCTAAGACTCTCAACAACATATGGTGATCCTAGAGATGTACCAAGCAATAGTCAATATGATCAATTAAGTAAAGAGAAAATTTATTTGTGTGTTGGGAACCGAGCGTAGGATATAATATGGTCTAAATCCAAAGTTTTGCTTCACCTTTTATTTTGTCGGGAACAAAATTACTATCTATCCTACTCTGCATTGGTGAGAGTCTAATGTCTAACTTTATGTCCATTTACATTTTACAGCAAATATAATTATTTTCCTGTTTGTGAATTTGTGACTATAGCTATGACATCAAAATAATCTGGTGGAAAATCGATGGGCTTAGTTTTTTGTGTAAATAAAAGTTTACTGGTCTTTGTAAAAAAATAAATGCTTGATGCCTTGCATCATGACCAGACCTTTCCTTCTATTTTTAATATTTCCTGAAGCAATTGATTTCTGCTTTAATTTTAAACCAGTTATACATAAGCTCTATAAGTTATATATTGCAGTAAAGTTCATTTGGACCTGTTTTCAGGTAGTCCAAAGGGCAAAAAGGGCACATGGACGACATGGGTGCGTGACTGCATATTGCTTTCACATTTTGCAAGCAGGTTTTCTTCATGGTGTTAGGTGGCATTCTTCATGTTAGGTGTCTTTGTTCATGGCATGTACAGTTTCTTGTTCATTCTACAGATGTCTAGACTATGTCTTGCAGAATATGTGAAGGTGGGACTATTTGCATCATAGATTTTCACAGTTGGGGTGATTCCTACATTGATTAGGTAAAATGTTTGCATGGCCTAAATTGCCTGTGCAAAATGAATTAAATGCGTAGCAATATGTCAAATGTTGTCTTTCATAGGATGGCATAGAAGCAACCAAACATGGAACATCACCAACAAATGAACAACAATTAAATGACAACATCCAATGAAGAATGAGCAGCCACAAAGAATGACACAAAGAATCATGAATATGAGCATAATGTCTAATGTCTCTTTATTTTACCATAATACAAACACATTTATACAATAATAAATCCATGGCATAATAGAAGACAGGTTTTATTTGACAAAATGCCATTAACTCAATTGAAGTAGAAATGTCTAAGCATTTAAATGGTATGTTGGAAATTAAATACTGTCCAATAAGAATTCAACTTTTTCTATGCTCAATTTGTAATTGTGTATGCTGCTAATGTTGACTAGGATTATCTTCGCATGCATTGGTAGAGAAGACCAAGGTCAAAAGGATAGTGTTTATTTTTTTGTTTGGAATTTTTCTTTTTCTCTCTTGATTACAATAATGTTTTCATTCTGATTTGATTGATAAGTAATGATCTTTCCGTCAATGATTTAGAAGAATTATGAAATGGGAAAATCAGGGCTAAAGAAGCCTAATGAAAATCAGACTAGTCAAAAGTGTTCTTGAAGAAATTAAAAAAACAAACTTTGACTTAACACAATTTCATATTAACATAAGGAAATTATATTAATCTGAATACTAAGTACAAATAGATACTGACATTAATGTTGTAGATAAACATCCTTGGCTAACCAATTTGTTATCCTTCCCTTATGGAGGACCACAGTCAATACCACGAACATGCTAGTTGTTCCAGCTATGCTGGTGAACATGATTATTAGAAGGGTATGATATCCTCGCAAATTACCCCAAGAATTTAGGCCCTTCCCTTAGTTGTTATTCCTATTTCTGAATTGATTAGCAGGACAATATATATGTATGGCTAAGAAAACATACAGCTCCCATCTGCCCCGAGAGTTGTAACTGTTTTGGAATGAGTCAACTAAAGACACAGATGAAATTGGTGCATTGCTAATGACAAGTAATGAAATTACATAGATATTTCATTGGTAATATGTTGGCCAAGATGTTGAATCGTTGGAAAGGTAATTGAGCACTTGGAAAACCTTTTAGCATGGAGACAAACTAGGATCAATTCTTAGGGCTTGTGGCTTCCCTAGGGCTTGTGGCTTCTCTATGTTTGCAACGAAGCACTTCAAGTGAGCTCTATTGATAGTCGACCTGTTGTATGGGCACCAGCCCTACAATCGAGCATTGAAATGCAAAAGTTCCATATAGCCTATTATTAAATGCAATGAAATACACATGTAGAAAATTGACAAATATTTATAAGTACAACTGTGGTGAAATTGCCTGCATATTCAGATTCACTTACCCTTCTCATAGCTTTCAAACCTGTTCTCTACATGAATGACATCTTGAATTAGTTAAGGCATAAAATTGAAAGGTATAAATACAAACACATTTATACAATAATAAATCCATGGCATAATAGAAGACAGGTTTTATTTGACAAAATTCCATTAACTCAATTGAAGTAGAATTTGTAACTACTGTCAAGTCTCAACATATGAATTTTATCATACACAAGATAGTTAATGGTTATACTCTGATTCAATGGAGCAGTGACTGAAGGGGGTTTGTTTAAAAGTTGATTGTTGTTAAAACTAGGACTCATCCATTGAAAAGAGGGTTATACTAGAATTTAGACATATTAAGGAATGGTGGATATTATTTATTAGCAGAAAGCTTTTAAACCAGATCTTTCAAAGAAAACTCAAAACCACTTGAAATTATACAAGAATTCATTATAAGAGAAATTTAAAGGATATTACATTGGCACAAGAAAAATGGAAAAGAGTATTGATCACAATGTAACATCCAATATTGATGTACATAAAAGTAAGATTACCAGCCTGATTCCACTGCCACCCCTAAAAAATAATAAGGAAGAAGAATGCACAACCAATGTCCCTTACGATTAGAAATTAAATTTGATTCACATATGCTGTCAAACTTCATATGCCCGCTCTATGCTTCCACAGCAACAGAACAACCCCCCATGAAGCTAATAGCCAGTAATTTTTATACACATGTGGTGAGGTTGCAATGTAATGGTTATGGTATACATTCAAACATAGTATTTAGATTCTGCAGGAATTTAACTGGCAGTGACAAGATCTGCCACCTCAACATAGTAAACTCAGAATAATCTATAAATCAATGTTGTTTTTGTTTTCAATGGCAATACTTTTGTCCAACCCAAATGCTGAAAATTTTATTTAGAAAAACTGTAGATGCATTTATTCTTGTGCCCTTTTAGTACCAAAATTGAGTGCTTTTAGCATTGAAATTGCCTAAACCACAAAAGTGATGAAACTATCCCCTTTTCCTATGTAGATTGATTCAGACATACACCAATTTTCTATGCTATTGCAAAACTGAAATCAAGGCGCATGACCTATTTCAAGATTCTTTTCAGCCTCCACTCTGCCTGCGTCCAAAAGGAAACCTTGCAATGGGTATGGACACTCATCAAAGCATACACGTAATTGCGAATTGACTCACTCACTTTTTAAGAGATTTGCTCAATGTTGAAAAATACTAATCTACGTAGGGTAAAGATTACCATTATGTTCAAACCTAAATGTGCGCATTGTTAGGATCTTGGTAGTAATTTTTAATTTAATAAACATACTCTAAAACCTCCATGAAAGCATCATTTTCAGGCTGCAAATTCATGAAATTGGAGAAGCGAAAGGTCATTACCAGGAGAGGGAGTTTGGAGGAGCCTCCAGACAATAGCAACAGGGAGGACACAGGAAATAGGGTGTGTGAACTATTTAACAGAATGCCTAAAAAAAATTGTGCTCCCATGGAATACAAGATAGCAGGATATGCACAAAATGGATTCGTTAAGAGGGCTTAGAAAATTTCAAGAAAATACCCTTGCTAGCGTTCAAATAGAGTATAGACATAAATAAAGTGTAATGAACAAACTAATTTCATAAGGGATTTTAGTTGCAACTGCAACAACCCTCAGTAGCAAGAAACCAGTGTAAGATTTTACCTAAAATGCTCTCTGCTTCGAAGAAGACTCAAGTTGCCTCCACACACAACCTCCAAGTCCAAGCCGAGGAACACGAACATGCGTTTCTGCAGTGTGCGAGTAGGCTTTAGCGACAGCTTTCGACCGGACAAGCCACCTAACAGGAAGAATGCCACCTGACACCATGAAGAATGCCCGCTTGCAAAATGTGAAAGCCATATGCAGCCACGCACCCATCCCGTCCATGTGCCACCCTTGAAAAAACCAGACAAAAACTTAGGGAAACAACCGTAATATTTCACCCTCTCTAGATGATTGGACAAACTATTTAAAATTAATGCAAAAACATTTAAACCCCCAGGAAATTAGGCTCTCGTGAATCTGGGCCAAGATAAACCCTAATTTTTTTCCCCAGGAAAATAAATGAAAAAAAAAAACTTTGTATTAGCGCGGTTGTATAGCCCGTGCCCGGTTCCCAACACACCAATAAAATTGCATTTTGGCACACCGAAAACATTAGTCTCCTGCTTATAAAGGCAGGGACTAATAACTATTCACCGTAAGACATACACATTATAATCTATATATAATGACATTAATTCAGATTAAGCTGAGATAAACACATACCAAGAACATAAATATATAAATACTTGCATATATAACCATACACCCATATACCTATATATATCACCGAATGTCAAAGACAAGTTATGTAAATCAATTTTTAGGCACTAATATGCTTGTCAAGAAGACACAACATGCAGCCAGAATCGCCCAACTCATAAAACAAGCATTGAACCTCCCAAGCCTCCCTATAAGCTTTGAATTTGAGCAAAGAGATTATGCAGAGACCTATTAAGAAGATTGTTGTCAACTTCAGGTTTATGCAACTGTGATGGATTGTCAGTAGAATCAAGCAGGTCATTTAAACCTTTACAAATTTCCTATTATGTTCAAGCACCACAACTGAGACAGGTTGACAATGTATTCAGAGAGATTATTTAAACCTTGAAAATTTCCTATTATGTGCAAGCGCCACAGCTGAGACAGGTTGACAATGGAAATAGGAAGGTTATTTAAAACCCTACAACATTCTTTTCTCAAGTGCTTCGGATGAGGCAAGTTGCCAAAGAATCAGGGAGGTTCATTTAATCTATACACCTTACCACGTGGGTTTCATAATTTTTAGTTGCAAACTGGTAACTCCAACACACAGAATTATCCATCACTCCTTGCTGACACTGTGGTTGTTAAAGGCTGAAGGGCCTGAAAATGCGACTGGGTTAGCCCCAAAGTATACTCTAATGTTGCATACTCATGTAACGACGATGATGAAGATGAGGAAGTGAGACAAAAGCCCAAAGCCAAGATAAATGGAAGAGAATCAGGCACCTTCAAGGAAACCTTTCGATCTGAAAATCTGGAGATGACTACAGAAGAGCAGCGCCGACAATACCAGGCATAGCTTGCATGGAAAAAGAATGAGGAGACTGCAAGAAAATTGGTTGCAGGGCATTGGTACAGGAGATGGACATGGCTCTTCTAAGTGATCTACTGAGATGATTTCCTACAAAAATGTGGATTATATCCCCGTTTTTAGAGAGCTCATGATTCAGGGTGCTACGTAAAAAAGATACTGTTTTGGTATCCGTAGGTGGTATTATACTTCCATTTCATGCAGCCACCATCAAGAGTTTTACAAGCCAACTAAGTTATCAAAATCTACAGAAAGATTAGAAGAATGATTCTACTGGCGTACCAGCCAAACCATCCCACAGGCGGTGAAGGAAAAGAATGATTGGTTATATTCAAGGAAAGGTGAAGTCTCACTACAGAGATCGACCACCTAAACCACAGATATTCTATATACCTACTTTATCATGTAAACCCTTAAACATCAGTGACTCCACTCAATTAATTATCAAGAATAGGAGATAGGAGTAGCATTTTCTTGATCAGTGAAAATGAAATCTGCAGAGTACATGAGAAGGTAGATACGGCTTGGTTAGAGAGGTAGCCACAACCTAAGAAATTTCCAACAGATTTTATGAAGACAATTATAGCATAGAGTACAGTGACGAAAGAATGGAAAACAATTACCACAACATTCAATAGCATCATTCCATGTTTTAGTTCCGAACTCCAGTTATCATCTAAACAACATTCAGTTCTTCAATACAGCTGAAAGCATGGATTCCACCTAAGAAAATGCCTCTACAGAAGGTTTACGCCAACTTCTATATGATCAAAGCCAAACTAAAATGAAATCAAGATTCCATGCAAAAAGAACAACAAACGAAAGTCATACATATCAAATCTCCACAAATCAATGGAAAACTCAGTAAAAAGGTAGGCCATTGCATAAGATTCAGTTTCAAGGATATAGAATGACTTACCCGAGAGTTTATCTAGAATTAAATTATAATATCAGCGTAAACACGTTCTGCAAACAGCTATCCAAGAGAGGGCCAATGCAATAGAGTCCCGGTCGAATAAGAGATGAAGGGATGAGGAAGCCCCGAGCATGATCTCAAGGAGGATAATAAATTTGCATAAAATTTCTCATTGACAGGACGATGATTTTGTAACTGCTTTCCTTTCGCATTGTATATCCTCCTCAAGCCGAACAGATGGATCCCCCCCTAACTACTGAGAGAAAGAATGAAATATGGCAGAGAAAAGATGCCATTCCCCACAGTCAGGCTCCCCTGTTCGATATCCAAAATCCCCTCAAATCTCCTCCAAAAAGGAAAATCTCCTTGTTCACAAAAGCAAACTTCTAATTTAAACTCAAAAAACTCCACTAAATTATCTTGTTTTCCTTTTTGACATTAGTTCAAATTGCACGCATGCACTGTAAATTACTTTATCAAATAGTTATTTTTTCATCTTTATTAAATTACAAATCACATTATTTTTCTATATATAACAAGTGATGCAAGCGTCGAGTTCCTGCCAAGAGGTAAAAGGCATGTAGCTATGAGTTAGAAAAAGTATTTAGATAGCAGATAGGAATATAAATGTATTAAAAATAGCTAGAAAAGTTTGAAGTAATTTTTAATGGCACACTAATGCATGGAATTTTTAGGGTGCATGGGCAATGTGGTCCATAGAGACATGTGAACAGCTAACATGTGTGGATGGATGCATGCAAAATTGTATTTATGGGTACCATGTATACGTGGACTTTTTTATAGATATACCAATGAATACTTGTTTTTTTATGTGTGTATGCATACATTTGTGAGAAGGAAGATTCTTTATGATCTTAATTAGGAAGCAAGAATGCATTATTAATTTCTATTAATTATTAAACGCAAACAATCTAAAACATTTGTAATAATGCTTGAGACATCTATGTATACATGTATACACGTGCACATAATGCATAGAAGAGTGAAAAGTATCGTCGGCATCTGAACGAGTCTTAAAGCAGGAGGAGACTCAACTCGCATTTGCAGTATTAAATGAAAGAAAACAGGAGAAATAAACTATTTATGACCAAGTGCAATGTTTTTAATTTTTTTTTTTTAAAAACCTTTTGCTCAATAAATTCATTAGTCATTTTAATTGGAACAAAGTTTTGATGTAGGAATATTTCTAAAGCATCAAATATCATTTGCAACTATTTACAAAAAACATGTGTGCGGGCAAAAAAGGAAAATGCATTCTTTACATGACCCATATTTATATGCATGGTGAAACAAAGTTTACCATATCTCTTTTTTTGCTTCTATGTCTATTTGTAAATAAAATTATGTTTAGTGTACTGTTCTAAAACACATGCTATGTTAATTAATACAACTGAGTTATTTTAGTTTATCATATCACAATATGCAAGTGCTAATAGAAACAGTAGTGTTAGGTGGAAGATTGATAGGGGTAGCTCATTTGAGTATAAACTTTTGTAAGATTAATCAATCTTTTTTTTAATGTAGTATGAAGGTTACTATTATATAAAGCTATTGATTTTATTATAAATAAGATTTAAATCCTGTCTATGTAATACGATAAGATATTTTTGTGTATAGAACAATGTAATTATATTACAATAAATTGTTAGATGAATCACTAGAAAGCTATTGATTTTATTATAAATAAGATTTTAATCTTGTTTATGTAATATGATTAAAAATTTGTGTTTATATAATAAACAATAAGTAATTTGCAAAGATATAATAAAGAACCTTACTACCTAAGATTAAATTTGTGTATATATAAAATAAAATGTAATAATTTAACTTATTAAAATGTAATAAGTGAAATAAATATTACGATAAATTCTTAGATGAAACAGTACAAAGGTATTGATTTTATTATAAATTAGATTTGAATGTTGTTAATGTAATACGAATGAATATTTTTTTGTGTATATATTTTAAACAAAAAATAATTTGAAAAGATATAAAGAATCTTATTAGGTAAGATAAAATGTAGGTACAGTAAAATAATTTACATGTTTGTAGCACTTTGCATCCAAATTATTGAGAGAGAAACATTTGTAACAATGCTTGAAGCATTTAAGTATACATGGATGCATGTATACATGTATCGACGTGCACATAATGCATAGAAGAGTGAAAAGCATCCTTGGCATCTGAACAAACCTAAAAGCATGATGAGACTGAAGTTGCATTTGCAGTATTAAATGAAAGAAAACAAGAGAAATAAACTAGTTAGTATGAATGCATATATCAAAGGAAAGCATTAAAATATGGATCCATGTAAACATATATGCATGCATGGATGTGTACATGTGTCCATGTAATTTGGTATGTTAAGAAGAATCTATATATGCCTGCGTCCATAGAGTTAGAAATGTTAGAAACAATTTGCATCTTAAACAGGAACTAAAAAAATATTACTGATTGAAACAAAGCAGGAATACATTAGTGCTTGTGGAACAAGTGTATAAAGTATATCTAATGATGCATTTGAATGCATGGATACATGTAAATATTTGTGAAATTTGAATATAAATTTTAGCCTTTAGGGAATTGTCATATGTGCTTTTAGGAATCTGTAAGAAACGGGATTTAGAAAAGACATTTTGAAAAGAACTCTTGAATACAACTGTATGTTAATAATGAGACTCAATTTGCATTTGCAGTATTAAATGAAAGAAAACAGGGAAAATTAACTATTTATTAGCAATGCATATATCGAAGGAATGCGTAAATGTATGGATGAAGGTAAACATTTATGCATCCATCGATGTGTACATGTGTCCATGTAAGTTGGTAAGTAAACAAGAATCTATATATGCCTATGTGCACAAAGTTAGAAAATGTCAGAAACAATTTGCATTTGAAAGATATACAAAAAACATTTATGATCAAAACAAAAGAATAATACATTATTGTTTTTTGACCAAGTGTATTAAGGATATCCAACGATGCATTTGAATGCATGGATACATGTAAATATTTATGAAATCTGATTATACATTTTAGCCTCCAAGAAACTGTGATATGTGCTCTTAGTTATCTGCAATAAACAGGATTTAGAAAAAATGTTTTGAAAGGAAGTCTTGAATACAACTCTATGTTGTGATAGTTATTTTCAAAGCCCTCAGTGTTTAATTGCATAACCTTGATATTTTCTTCATTTTTTCCTTTGGTATGGTGTGAATTTTGTTCTGATGGATGAAGGTATATTTGAGCTATAGATAGATAAAGATATGTAAGGGTGGTAAAGAAGAATGAGCAATGTAAGTGCAACAAAGAGAAGGAATTGAGAGAATGATGAGATGCAAGTAAGGTATATGAATGCCTTATGGAAAGTATTAGATATGGGAAGCAAGGATATGTGAAACTGGATGTGAGAATGAATGGAATGTAAATGGTATGAATTTATCATTTTCGAGTTTTACGCTTAAAATTAAATGCAAGATATAAAAATTTGAATGAGTGAGCTGGATTGAAAGAAAAAAGGAATGCAAGACATTGGTGTGATGCAAGGCAAGCATATAAATGGATTTTGAAATGTATTTGATTTGAGAAGAAATGATGTGCACGGGTGGAAATGGAAATGAGTGGATTCGATAGGGTATGAAGTGAACTTTTGTTCCAAGAAAGGGTGGAAGAATGTCTATTTTGTTATTGGTTATGCTTTTTAAAATCATCATAGGGCTGAGTGTCTCAATACAAATACAAAAGAAAGACTGATGTCCCATTTCTCACTCTCCTTCGAACTAAACAAAGTGCCAAGATCCTTGAGCTTCCTCGAAATGTGACAAGAGAAGAATAGATATAAAAATATAATGATATTTAAGGATACAAGAGTCAAAAGAGAAAATAAAGCAAAAGTTGTTATGCATATACTATGAAGAGAATAAATATGTGGACTTTTTGATAGATACACCAATGAATACTTGTACTTTTACATGGGTGTATGTTTACATTTGCAGTAACAAATTTCCTTTATGATCTTATTCAGGAAGCAAAAATGTATTATTATTTTGTTTCAAGTATTAAATGCAAATAATCTTAAACATTTGTAACAATGCTTGAGGCATCTATGTATACATGCATGCATGTATACATGTATCCATGTGCACACAATGCAAAGAAGAGTGAAAAGCATACATGACATGTGAACGAGAAATTTGAATGGAAAACACTAAAATCAAGTAGAAATACAAATTTGTCAAAGCACATTGAGGCTCAACTAGCATTTGCAGTAGTAAGCGAAAGAAAAACAGGGAAAACAAACTATATATCAGCAATGCATATATCGAAGGAATGCATAAATATATGGATCCATGTAAACATTTATGCATGCATGGATGTATAGATGTGTCCATGTAATTTGGTACATAAAGAACAATCTATAAATGCATGTGTGCATAAAGCGACAAATGTCAGGAACAATTTGCATTTGAAACATATACATTATTGTTTTTTGAACAAGTGTATAAAGGATATCTAATGATGCATTTGAATGCATGGATACATGTAAATATTTGTTAAATCTGATTACACATTATAGGCTTTAAGAAACTGTTATACGCGCTTTTAGGGATCTGTAATAAACAAGGTTTAGAAAAGACATTTTGAAAATAACTCTTGAATACAACTCTATGTTATGAGTGTTATTTTCGAAGCCCTCAGTGTTTATTTGCATAACCTTGATATTTTCTTCATCTTTTTCTTTGTTTGGTATGGTGTGAATTTTGTTGTGATGGATGAAGGTATATTTGAGGTGTAGATAGATAAAGATATGTGAGGGTTAAAAAGAAGAATGAGTTATGCGAGTGCAACAAAGAGAGCGAATTGAGAGAATGGTGAGATGCAAATAAGGTGTATGAATAAGTTATGAAAAGTATTTGATATGGGAGGCAAGGATATGGGAGGGTGGATATGAGAATGTATGGAATGTAATTGGTATGAATTTATCATTTTTTAGTTATATGCTTAAAATTAAATGCAATAAATGAAAATTTCAATGAGAGCTGGATTTAATGAAAAAAGGAATGCAACACATTGGTATGATGCAACATAAGCAAATAAATGGATTTTGAAATGTATTTGATTTGAGAAGAAAGGACGTGCAAGGGTGGAAATGGAAATGAATGGAATCAATAGGGTATGAAGTGATTATTTCTTCCAACAAAGGGTGTAAGAATGTCTAGTTTGGTATTGGTTATGCTTTTAAAAATCATCATAGGGCTGAGTCCGTCAATATAAACACAGGAAAAAGACCCATGTTGCATTTCTCACTCTCCTTCGTACTAAACAAGGTACTGAGATCCTTGAGCTTCCTCGAAATGCGACAATAGAAGAATAGATATAAAAATATAATGATATTTATGGATAGAAGAGTCAAAACAGAAGACAAAGTGGAAGTTCTTATGCATATACTATGAAAAAAAAAATATGGAAGATCATAAAATTCAAAACATGCAAATGCTGATGCAGTGGAGAACATTAAATACATGGAGAGAGGAATACATAGAGCTATTCACAGGTATATGAATGGATGCATCAATAGACACATGTATACACAGAAAATAGAACTACATGGACAGATGGGGATATGAACACATGTATACATGGATGCATGCATATTTGCATATAGATATAAATGCATATGTTACATGGAAAGATGTATTCATATACACATGAAAATATGGATGAAGGCATATATGCATATATGCATGTATGGACAATATGCATAAATGTATGTCAACATATAACTTTTAATTTTGTTATATTGGAAAACTAGCATTATTCTAATAAATTTATATTGGAAAATTAGCATTTATCTATTTCTATTTATCAGAATAGCTTTATAAGTCATTGTTGTTATTGAAAATCAGTGAAATGCGATCGCATAGATTGATTAAATAAATTTAAGCAAAGGCATAGTTTATAAAACTGGCGAGTAGAGATATGTAATCCATGAGTGCAAATTAAATGCATTGAAATATCAGGAAAATGCGAACACATGGAGAGGTCAAAATAATTGAAGCAAATGCATTAAATGGCATGTGGCTGGTGGGGAAGGCGCTGGAATTGCTCGGTGGCCATGGGTGGCTAGGATACTTTAGCCATTTAATATAGATTTAAGCCAGTTGCAATCGATCGCAGCTGCTTTGTGGACTTTGTATTCTGTTGTAGATGCTTTTGTTCTAAGGAAGAGTAGTGTATACACATGCACAAATTCATATGTGCATGTAGTACATGCACACATGCATACATGGCTGCATAGACACACGTATGCAGACAGAGATAGATATGTTACAGAGAGAGGTGTACAAATACATGGATGTGTAGAAATATGCATATATGCATGTGAAGATGGCCAAAGACAAAGACAAATACATGGGTGCATGAGTCCATACATGCATATATACATGTATCCATGCAAAATATCGATAGATGCATATATAGATGGATGTGTGTATGCAATTCATAGGTGCATATATGCATAAATCAATGTATACAAGCACCCATAGATATAGTCATACATATATAGACAGATGCATGCAAAGATGGCAAGATATGCATAAATCGATATATACATGGTTTCATCTATGGATACATAGATACATAATGAAATGGAGAAAAAGACACATTTATATATGCATTTATTTTGGGAGTTTGATTCTAAATCCATATGCATACTTTGATTAAAACTAGTGGCTGAAGGTACATAATTCATTCATACAAAATTAATGTATTGAATGGCATTTGACTAAAGGGGAGACTGTTTGGATTGCTAATCAGTCTTTGAATATATAACAATTAAAAGAGATAAATAAGTATAAGTATCCTTGGCGACATTTCACATTTTGCCCTTTCAATCAAAGTCAATTAACAAAGTAGTAGTCAGACCTAAAGAAAGTTCAAGGACTATGCTGATAGAAAACCATATTTTGGACAATGGCTAGACAATCTGTTGAAATTGCTTTACAAACTTTGAAGCAAATGCATTTTTCGTTCTGTTTACTTTCATTGTACATCTTAAATGGAAGTTGGGTTTCAAATTGCTGCAATGCATTTGGATACTTTGATTATAAATCATAGTTTAGATCATTTTTAGTGTTATCCAATTGAATCTTTCCTTGAAATACGAAGGATTCATCTGAGTCTTGGAGGCAATGCACAACTGTCCTATAAAGAGAGCTTTGGAACCAATGAGCTGTCATAAAGGATAGCGGAATATTGTCAAATATTGTGATTATTGTCCTCAAAGGCACACATGCAAAGTATGGAACCATATAGAAAGCAAGTGAACTCTTTAATAATCCCATGAAACATAGTCTTTGTATGCATCCATGCATACAGGTTTGCATGTATATATGTGTACATGTAATTATGTATATATGTTAGACAATATGTATTTGTGCATAGGTGCATAAGGATGGTATGTATCTTTAGATTTTAGATTGCATAGGTAACATGTGGTTCATAGTCATCTAGTTAGGGTAATATGACCACTTTGTGCATATTGGTATTTAATTTTGGAAGTTGATGTTTCCAAAGTTGTTTTTTTAATTTGGAAAGTGGTATTTAGCTATTTTCTTGATTGTGTTTCAAAGTGAATTCATTAAACGGAATGTGGATTTATCATGTAATATAGATTTAAGTGACTAGAGATGCATTGTGATTACTTTGAGCATTTCATTTTTTGTTATTCTACAGATCTGTGTAGTCACAGGAGATGTTGTTGTTGCAGAGTCAAGACCTAGAACCGAGCTACTTGATACATGTATCCATAGATACATGGATGTGGACATCTATCATGGTATCCATAGATGCGTAGATACATGTATCTATGGATAGATGTATTCATAGATACATTAAAACATATATGGATAGATGCTTGTATACATTTGTACATAGAAACACAGATACATATATGCGTGGATGCATCTATAGGTAGAAGAATACATAGAAACATAGTTGCATGGATAGATAGATAGATGCATAGCTGGATACATAAATGCTTAAATATACATGTATGGAAATATCCATGGATTGCATATGAAGTTGCATAGATACATATATCCATGGCTGCATGTGTACATAGATGCATGTATTGTAGTACACATGGATGCATGTATATGTGTATCTCTGGGCAAGATGCATGGTTGCATGTGAGCCTTGTAAAGTTTGTATATTTTTTATTACTGTAAAGTGGTCTCATAAAGAGAGCTTTGGAACCAAAATTATGTCAACATGTGCGATAATGCGAGTTTTTTCCTTGAACCTTGTTATATATTCAAAAAGTAACTAGCAATGCAAACAACATTCCCTTTAGTCAGATGCCATTCAATGCATTGAGTTTGCATTAGTGGATTATGTACCTTCAACCACTAGTTTGAATCAAAGTATGCATATGGATCCAGAATCAAAAGCTCTAGGTGGATACATAAATGCTTAAATATACATGCATGGAAATATCCATGGATTGCATATGAAGTTGCATAGATACATATATCCATGGCTGCATGTGTACATAGATGCATGTATTGTAGTACACATGGATGCATGTATATGTGTATCTCTGGGCAAGATGCATGATTGCATGTGAACCTTGTAAAGTTTGTATATTTTTTATTACTGCAAAGCGGTCTCATAAAGAGAGCTTTGGAACCAAAATTATGTCAACATGTGCGATAATGAGAGTTTTTTCCTTGAACCTTGTTATATATTCAAAGAGTAACTAGCAATGAAAATAGCGTTCCCTTTAGTTAGATGCCATTCAATGCATTGAGTTTGCATCAGTGGATTATGTACCTTCAGCCACTAGTTTGAATCAAAGTATGCATATGGATTCAGAATCAAAAGCTCTTTCATGTGAACCCATTTTTAATTTGCCTATGCATTTGCTTGGAATGCTTTTAACTGGCAGCATTGGCCAATCACATTTCGCCATTTAACATATTACTTATTTTTTTGTACAGCTTGCATTTGGAGAGCTATTTTATATATTGGAAAATTAGCATATATCTATTTTTCTATTCGACTGAGTAGCTCTATAAATCATTTCCATTTTAAAAACTCGAGAAAATGCGAACGCATAAATTGATTAAATAAATTTAAGCAAAGGCATAGTTTGAAATTTGGTGGCTAGAGGTACGTAATCCATGAATATAGATTAAATGCATTAGAATATCAGGAAAATGTGAGCGCAATGCATGAATGCAAATTAAATGCATTAAACGACATCTGGCTGGAGGTGAATGCGCTGGAGTGGCTTGGTGACCATGCATGGACAGGGTACTTTGGTCATTTAATATAGAGTTAAGCCACTTGCTATGCATCTTTATTACTTTGTGTGTGTTATTTTTGTGTTCTGTAAGTCTGTGTTCTCAAAACCTAAATTCTGCAATTGCTTTGAGCTTTTTCGCTATGATGAAAGCATACAAGATAAAGGAATTCTGTGAACTGTTATAGTTAATGTGCTCATAGGCACATATGCAAAATATGGAAGCATATACAAGGGAAGCGAATTGTTCAAAAAAACTCCTCAAAGAAATGTGGTCCCATGGAATGCAATAAGTGTTCACAATGGACACTTTGGTTTTCGCATGTTAACTTTGTCAGATAATGCAATTTGACATGAACAATGTTGAAGCCATGACATGAACAATAGAACTATTCAACACTGAACTTTATGCTTGTAATAATTATTGGAAAAGCTGTAAATGCCATAGATGAAATAATATGAATAAAATTTTAGTTTCTAGTTTTCTTGAAATGCAATGAAAAAACTGCTATAAAGGCATAAGACAAGGTTGTGTAACATATTGCCATTCCTATATATAATTTCTTTGGACATGAATGCTTTACACATTTGATTGCAATAGTAACATGTCTACGAAAATGGAACAATAGAGATCATAATTCAGTAGTTTTTAGTGTGAGTATATATGTATCCTAATACATATAAGCTCGATCTGGCATTTATGAAAACAACTGCTATCTACGGTGAAAGAGCTAATTAGTGTTACTATATGGGATATCCATAGAACATAATAAATTGGTACAAGGCTAGAGTGGCACATCCATAAATACATGGACGCATGTGTACACAGTTGCATATAGGGATACATAGAAGCTTAGATGAATACATGCATACATGAATATGTGCATATGTGCATATGGACATAGAGGCATATATACATGTAAATATGCATATATGCAGTGAAAGCAACATATGGATTTGTGTATATAGGAGTGTACTTTATACATTAGAATGTGTGATGGAAAAGTGACTATAAAGTACAATGCATAAAAGCAGGGTCGAGACTTGGTTGCATTAACAACATAAAATGAAAAAAGCCAGAGGAAAATAACTATTTATTATCTCAAGTAACTTGTTAATGGGTCTAGAGTGTGCAGCCATAACAACTTCTACTCGATCACCATAAACTCTTGAAAACGTAAGAATCAGAGAGCAAATATTGGAAAAGCTAGGAAGGACAGAATGCAAAAGGAAACATTTAAACTATATAGTTTGAATGGCATTATGCATAGAGGGGTAATAATTATTGAACATATATGTCGGACATACATAGAGAACCATTGTCTTCATAGGTGCAAAAACAAAATTAGAGTTTCAGATGTCCATATTCTAGAAGACTTTAACATAGTAACCTATAGAAGTGTCTAAATGTATAATAGCAATAGAGTATTTTAAAACCAAAGATGTCTTTAACATGTGAAAACCAATGAAATGTCTTGGAGCATGGAAAGGCGAAAAAGTAAAAGTCTGAACAATGTAAATCTATGCTCCTCTATTCCTAGTTTCCTGTAAAGCCAACAAAATGCTATGTATTAGAAACATAGTTTGTATGGATAGTGATTTGAGGTGCTGGTTTAGAAGAGAAAAAGTTTGCATATGAAAGACTTTATTACCTTCTGGTGATGTTTCCTGTCTATTTTTCAATGCAAATGGCTTCAACAATGGCATTGTTTTGGTCAAGGCTAAAATGTCCTTCAGCACTGAAGTCCCGTAGGATGAATATCACTACTGACTTGTCCTTGATATAGTCTTCATAGCTGAGCCTTTGTAGTGTGGGCAATAGACAGTGCATGGTGGCTTGGTCAATTGAAGACTGAATTATTTGATTGTCATAAGTTGTTATGGTAGTTTTAAGTTGTAAACAGAATGTATAATTGACTTGTTGGTTGCACTGTCTACAGTGAGCAGTTTTTTCTTGGAGTGTGCCATAAGCAGCGAATTTGAATTTGCATTTTGGATAGTATGCATGAAATGGATTGGAAAATGCATTTGCTACTTTTAGAGTACCGGAAACCTATAGAATATGGTTCAAAATTGTTAGAGGAGACAAAAATACAAGTTTGGATGCACTAGTTTTTTTAAAAAATAATGTTGTTACCTTGAAAGTTGAATGTAGTAGGCTGTTGAGTTTTTCCAAGCTTCTTTTGTCATTCAAGGTATAGATGAATGTTGATCGACATGTGTGAAATGTGTTCCTTTGATCTATTTTTCTTACAACATTCTTGAAAAGCATTGTAGGTGTTTTATTTGTATGCAACTAGTCTTCGAGTGCAAAGTATTGTTGCTCATATGTTGACCGTAATAGCAACTGCAATTCAATGAGAGGATTAGATTTTGTTATGGAAATTGTTATAGAGACCACTGTAGAACATTAAAAGCTTGAAACTGAAAGAAGAGGTAAAAGTTCTATAGACTGAAATACCTGTGCCCTGTCTATGTCAGTGTGGCCATCTTTGATATCAATTGCAAATTGGGAACCCATTTTCCTGGCACCAACTACTAGTGCAGCTATTGTGCCAGCTTGGTACTCATTTATAGTTGTTAGCAATCGTCATAGTCGTATTCTTGAATGAATTTGTACCTTGATAGAGGTACGGGATGTTTTCTGCTGGTGCTTATGTCTCCAAGTAAAAAATCAAAATGCAATCACAAATACCTTTGTTTCATAATCTATCCTAGGCAAATTGAAAATATGAAATTGAAATAATGTAATTTCTGTGACTATTTTAGGCTCATATTGATACACAAGGTTTCCACTAACATTTAACGGATTGTCATTTCTCAAGCGATCTGTTAGGATCAAAGACGTAGAATTTCCCATTTTTGCTGGCCTTATCCAATGTTGCTTTGTAGACAATGTAAGCACATCACCTCGAAGGTGTATCCAGCTTCTTTTGTATTTAGTTGTTCGCATTGAAACAATCTTAGGTTTCTTGACTCTTGTCCCACAAGGAACAAGGATAATGTCAATTGAATGCTAATTTAATATTAGCAAGCTGCGAAAATGGCGGTACAATGAAGAACCAAGCACTTTACCATTGTGATGACTCTTCCTGTGCAATTTGCACTTGTTTTGCCTATCTTCTTGATACATCTTTTGGTGTCCTGCAAAGAATTGGAACAATGTTATTTGAATATTTGTGATTTTGGTGAATGAGTATGAAGGAATAATACTATGAGTGCTTTACCGTTGTGTTGATTCTTCTTGTGTGGTTTGTATTTGCTTTGAATATATTTTAGTTTCATCCATAGATCTCCTACAAATAATGGATATAGCATTGAAAAAGACATTGCAAAGCATAAAAGTGATATAAGGCTATAAGTTCTATAAAGTTGAATTTGTCTATTGGGCAACATGCAATTTTAGGAAAATTGGATTGTGATCAGTCCAATATGCTTCTGATTTATAGATAGAGCATATATTTGTAGTTGTGTTGCATCAAATGTGATCAATGACTGAGTTGCAGGCCCATGTTGTGTTGTTCGTTCAACATAAATTGTATATTGTTCGTCACATATAATCAGAAGTATTTTTTTGCTTCTCGCTTCAAGACATGTCGACATTAAAATTGCCTAAAATGTACAACATGTTTTCTCAATTTTCGATCCACAATTATTTGCAAGATTAAGCATTACTTCATCTATGGCAGTTGCAGATCTTGCATAAATATTACAAACATTGAGTTCATTGTTAGATAGCATTACTATTGATGTGATGGCTTCAATATTTGAGGTTTCATGTTGTGTTGTTTTTGACATGAGTAAATGTTTCTTGGTTAAAGCTGCTATGCCATGTATGCTATGTACAGAGAAGCTATCAAAATACTACAGCAAGGTATTTAGCTCAAAGGAATGCATATGTGTTTCTTGGAGACACAAGATATCAGATTGCATTATGCCATAGTCATTGACAATGTCTTCTGCATGTGCTTTCAAGCTACGAGTGTTCAATGTACATAGGAGCATATGTGATTTGTTTTTTGAACATGTGTTTAGATTATCAAGTTTCCATTGTGCACATGTCTGAAGACGAGACATTTCTAGTTGAATTTGTCTTTAACTTTGAAGTTTTTTGTAGTTAAAGGTTGTAACAGGAATAATGATTCTACTGATTTTGTTCGTGAGAGAGTTGTATAGGTTAGTCCATGCTGTCTAAGACCTATGGGATCAAAAGCCAAGGCCTCCATTGTTAATCCTTGGGATCGATGTATGGTTCGTGCACATGCTACTTGTACTAGGAATTGTTTTCTAGTTGTAATTTTCTTGCTTGCTGTTATTTTCTGGATTGGCCTAGCAATGCGTTGTATAGGCACCCAGTCTTTGTCAATGATAGTAGAATAGCAAGAAGAATGAAGTACCGTGATGTCTAATTGATCGTCATTAAATTTAATCCGCATAATATCAATATTTTTTTAGGTCAGATATGCTGCAGAAAATACCATCTCAATCATCAGTTGACGAGGCCATCTTGAACATTGTAATTGTCAAGCATAAAGCTCAACAAGAATGTTTGGTTTCAAGCATGTTTGTGATGGGAGTGTCGTTGTGTGACTGTATACTCGTATTGCATTAAGGTCCTTGTGAAGTTAATCTATTGCATCTAGCACTATCATTTGGGTTGGAATGATTGATAGCATTTTGTTGTTATGTGCTTGAACGTCTATTCTCCTATAGAAAAGGTGCGGAAGCAATGGATCTAATGGTACAGGACGAAAGCAATTTTTTTTGATATAGTCTATGTCATGAGTTGTCTGAATGCCTACTCGTAGTCTATTAAGGATTGCAATAAATATTTCATCTTTTTGTCTCATGGTAGTCACCAATGAATAGCATTTTATGTGGTCTTTCCAGAAACTATAAGGCATTAATTCAATTGGAGTAAGCCTATTTTCAAAAACCACAGAGTCAAGGACAGGTTGTGCTTGGTAAAGGTCACCACAAAATATGGTATCAAGGTTTCCAAAGTATGCTGTAGGCATTTGCATTATGTCTCGTAGTCTTCTATAAATATACCATAGGAATGTTGAGCCAACTAATGATATCTCGTCTATAAGAAGTATGC